>JAGTTH010000755.1:0-194326 GCA_022606485.1 Agraylea sexmaculata
CGACAAACACGAAAGGATGCTACCACGACAACAATAAGAACATTTTTAATGTGAAAAATATGATTGGTGCGGCTCTGAATTCTTAAATGAAGTGAAGGAAATCATTGTGACAGCTAAAAATATAAATATATGTTTTGTTTGTTGTTGTTAATATATGTTTTCTTAGTAAAATATAAATATAATTACATGTAAACAAAAGCTTTATTACAAAAGTCTGGTCGGCGTTTTGATAGGTCATGTTTCAAACTTTGATCAAAAAAGCATGCAAGCTTGCAGTATACGTGGTTATGTTTCCAACATCGAACAAAAAGTCAAGCAAGATCGCGTTTACACTGAGAACTTGGTACGGGGTCGTAATAACAGGGTTAAACCGTATGGAAAACAATCAACTCCGCAACTGAACTGACCTTTTTACAAAAGTTACGGCCTGGTCTATGTTTTACAAAAGATACGGTCTGGTCGACGTTTTGATAGGTTATGTTTCAAACTTTGATCAAAAAGTCAAGCAAGATCGCGTTTTCACTGAGAACTTGATACGGGGTCGTAATAACAGGGTTAAACCATATGGAAAACAATCAACTCCGCAACTGAACTAACCTTTTTACAAAAGTTACGGTCTGGTCTATGTTTTATAAAAGTTACGGTCTGGTCGACGTTTTGATAGGTTATGTTTCAAACTTTGATCAAAAAGTCATGCAAGCTTGCAGTTTCTGAGCATTTTACAAATTTTACGGCCGGTTTAGTTTGAAATAGGTTACATTTAATTACTATACCAAATGAAATCTTAACACATTTATTGTCAATGATAGTTTTTATTAAAATCAAGTGTTTGTGCTTGTAATTACAATTAAAGTACACACAAAACATAGTTAAAAACATCTTGTTAGATAACAAAACCGCAACGGGTGTCAAATCCAACCCCCTTACCACTACGAATGTCATAATCATTTACTTTCTAACTAAAACTACACCCTAATTCAATTTTTTTATCATATCAATATAATTCCCGTCCGCAAATATTCCCTACAAGAACAATTATTAGCTTGTCCCTTTTTAAATATTGCATTATTACATATTTAAAAAATACTCGTATATTGGTAGCACAATGGGGCACGTTTTTTCCAAAAACAGTGAAATGATATAACATCTGAATAATGAGATATTAAAAAAAACCTAAAAAAAACGGTTTTTCGGCCGTCCTGTAAAGTTGTGTTTTTCGACTTATCGCCCTCTTAGCGGAGCCCGTCGATATATGGGCTGTTTTTCTTGGAGTTTTTATTTTTGTTTCTAACATTATATAGACTTTTCTAGTAATTGAATGTCAAAAACACAATTTAAAAGCTATTCTACTAGACTAAGGCAATGCGCTTTTTATCGATATAGTCATTCAGTTTGAGTGTCACATGGGCCACTTTGCACCCACTCGAATAGATGGAATACATTTATATCACTACACTCCACTTAATACTACATATCCAGTTTCAAACATCTAAAAACAAGGCTCAAATCAAGTGAGCGGGTTTAAAATCGACCATTTTTATCACATTGTCACAGATCTCTATATCATCACAATCGTAATATACTTTATTGGATTTTAATGTGTTAGGTGAAAAAATTGTGTTAGGTGAAATAGATCTTATAACGTTTTTTTACCACTCACACACACACAAGTGAGGGACTTTATTTGACAAAACACGTATATATACACTATATGATACAATTATAATATTTATAAGGTGACAAATGCTATTAAATACTAATTATACAAATTTTATTCGCACTGTCAGCATTTGAAAACCTGTTTCTTCACCCTCTGAAGTTTTATTACAACTATGAATGCTAATTAATATTAAGATTAGATGTAAATGTTACACCTAGATTAGATTTGTGAAACAACTTGCAACAATACTCTTTAAATATTGAACTAGATTTAGTGATAATGTAAAATAAAACACAAAGCCCTTTTCAGGACAAACGCCTTTAGTTTACTTTTAATTTATGTATTCATCATTCAAATAAAAATCTATTATTTACATACAGTTATACTCGTATATAGTTTTATTTTTATCTCTCTGCTGGGATTATCAGAGTTGTGATATTGCGATGCGGTCTGGCTTTAATACTGGAGGACATTTCAAAAAATTTATATGTTGCAGCTTTCACAATAACACCATAATAACAAAATAAACAGGAAAAATCACATTAGTACAATACATTATATTTTAAAACCTTATTTTAGTAGACATCAATGAGTTTAAATCAACACACACTATTATGATAAAAAGCATAGTGGTTTTGGTCGCGCGCTATGAAAATGCAGTCGGAATACCGAAAATGTATAAATGTACATACACTACAGTTAAAATTGAATATTAATAACTATTAATCAATAGTTATTATAGGAGAGTTACAAGAGGAATTGAAACTGAAAACTGGATCTATAATCAAGACTAAGATGATGGTGATTTAAAACTATTTTTAAAAGGTTGCCCCTTAAAGAACTAATAATCCTGCAGACCTAGGTGGAAAACCTTATGCCTGTTATTAAGTAATTCTATCCCAATTATTTAATATAATAATTCTAAGAAAACTATGTGTCACCTTACTTCACATATTTGTATACTACGACCATAAATGAATAGAATGTTGTTTTATAATTATTATATATTTTTTAACCACGCTCAGCTAAATAAGCAGTAAAAATATGAATACCTATTTTTATAAAGTATGTGTGATGCTGATGAAAGTTGTTTTTAAAAGATGAAATGTATTAGTATATCACGGAGAAAATGTGGTGGTATTTTTTTTAATTAATCAAATTAAATTAATTCAAAAAAATGTAGGATACCTATATATTTATAATAGGTATGTTGAATGTAAAACTAGAATTATCTAACAGCAAAAATATATACATTTTATACATACATAGATACACAAATGTAGCTTTTTTCCGTTCTGGTAACACGCTTCAACTAATTATACCACCGAGGAACAAAACACCGCAATAAAAACTAAGAAATTTATTCTACCATTTCCCATTCTCTCTTTATACAGCCAAGGAGAATAAGAAATGCATTAGTCGTGAGAAATGAGACTAAAAAGGGACGAAGAAGACAGCGGCTGAGAAACTATGAAAAGAGTTTGAAATATAGCCGACTTCTCACAAAGTATTTAATTACAAAACCTTCTTAGTTGCAATATAAATAATATTTCCCATAAATTAAGAAATGCATTTATTATTTTTCATTAAAGAGAAATACTCACATACTTACAGAGATAAAAAGTTTTTGATGACAAATAATTTGGGGTGTCCACACTTACTAAATAAACTTAATAAAAATGCACTTGCTTTCATCCAAAATTGGCTCATGCTGTTTGTATTTGAATTGGCATCGAAGAAGCCTGAAGAAACTGGAAAAAGGAACCTGAAGAGGAACCATTGCCAAAGGCGATCCTGAAACTGTGCCAACTGAAAATGTAATTGAGGCCCCGATATCCCTTTTTACTTTCGTCGGCCCCAATTTTATTAGTAATTCTTATTCTAATTCTAATTCGAAGTGAATACAATATGTACATATATGTTTATTTTACATATACTTGGTTGAACGACTATAACTTCCTTTAATTGAAATAATATAATGGTACAAGAGTCCTTTCTGTCGATTTGAATTCGTATCGATACAATTCATTTCTTCCTCAACTATACTTTCGAAAACTTTGTACCAAAATACATAAAATTAGCATACATGTTATGTAATTATTGATTACCTATTCTAATTCAATTGTTTTTTTGTTCTGTATTTAATAATAAGACAAAAACCTAACTGAATACATAAAATATTGTAACAAAAATGAATTAACCTCTTACGACTTTGTTTAGTTAAAAAATTGATCAAGTAAAGTAAATCAAGTAAACAATCTGCCCATTAAATAAAAATAAAAGTTCTATAGGGCTATCGATTAATGATTTATACATTTATTACTATTTTTGCACCTAACATGAAAATATTTATACTTTATTGGCTGAATGGCTTATGTTTCTGTTTGTTTTTGCCGTAGACGATGTTTCGTGGTGGTGATTTTTACTTACATTGTCTTGGAATGAAAAACTCTCGAAGACAAGTAGCTTGCATACTTTTAGATCAACTCATAGTTGTAAATATGTGGGCACCTTTAAAAACATGAAAGCAGTGCCTGGTGTTTTGTTTGCATGTAGGTATATTTACCTAAAGAAAAGGGCGCCCTATTTTAATTGTACTACTTGTCAGTGATGTTGCGTTGATTTCTGTCGCCCGTTACTAACCCTAAATTTAGCGCCCCTTACCTACAAATATTTTTTAATAAATGTGGAGTTTTGTAAAACTTGAATACAGTATAGAATTAAGATACTAGACACACTCCAATATAACAAGTACCTATCTGTAGAGCGAAATTTAAAAAAGCATATGTGTATTTAACGTTATTTAATCAAATTAATTTTATTCTGATAAGTAGATTACATAATAAATAATCGCAACATTCGTGATCGTAATGAAATCGAGCATAAATACATTGTAATGTAGACGGCTAGGTAAAGTGTATGTTGAGCGGTCATAAAGCAAAGAAGCTCGTTGACAAGCGTTGTGCCGTTCTTTCCCACTGTTTCCGGTGTAGTGTGCACGTGTCTTGTCAAGTGCAGACTCAAAGATGGAGAAACCAGTTGTAAGAGCTCGTGTGATCATGGTCTTGGGCAGGACAGGATCCCAAGGTCAGTGCACGCAAGTCAAGGTCGAGTTCATCGCTGAACAGAACCGCCAGATCATCAGGAACGTGAAGGGACCTGTCAGAGAGGGAGACATCCTCACACTGCTCGAGTCTGAAAGAGAAGCCAGGAGACTGCGCTAAGGGGCGGGGCTAGTGTGGCTGATGATGCCACCGCTCTGCTCCTGCTGCTGCTCCTGCTGCTGCTCCTGTTCCTCCAACAATTACACCGTGAGTTATTATAACCTCAATCTGTCATTCATCACCACATAATTTGTTATTGTCATTAAACAGTATTTTAATAAATTGTTCTATTTCTTGTTTCAGGTATCGCTGTTTATTTAACACCCACAATGATATGTTCTTTAATAATTTAAATAAACACCATTAAAACAGTGCAATCTGATTTTTTATTTCCTCTTCATGAAATATCTTAGTGACACACACAATCAGGAAATTTAAAAATCATTCGACATTAAAAGAAATATAACCTCACCATGCATAAGTATAAAGGTAACTACTACAGCCAAAAACAAATTTTTGTAGTTAGAATTCCTTTTTTTATTTAATTTATTTAAGATTATTTTAAATATACCTAGAAAGTAAATGTTCATATTTTTAAGCAAATTTAAAATACTATGCTATGAAACAATGTGAACCACTATTTACTTAAAAAAAAATAAGAAAATAATGATTACATATTTTTTTTATTTTCACATTTAAACAGACAACAATGTTGAAATAACATTTTATAATTCAGACACCTAATTTTAAAACATCGATTTACAAACTACTACATGAAGTATGTGTTCTACAGAATGTGACTTGAGACAACCAAGTTATGATTAAACCTCATTCCACAATAAAACATTTTATCTTCTCGTAATAGTTACAATATCTCTTCCTTTTTCTCAAAGAATATAATGTATAATTACAGATCTATGCTCAATTTACCCTTTTACAGATGGATCATCATCACTTTGGCTGACTTGAAATTAATGTATATTATTGATACAGGAAATTAATCATAATTTCTTTTTGGCTATTTACGTATGCAATTTTCTTCCAAACTATTGATATGGCTTACCAGTTTTAGGAATTGACTTCTTTATACTTATAAACAAGTTAATACAATTATAAAAATCCAAAATTGGACAGTAAAAAATGTCCAAATTGCATGTCTATTATAAAAATCAATTTGATATGGCACATATAATTATTTGATATGGGGATACATAAAATTATCAATGTACATAACTACTAAATAAACATCTGCAAAATATATGTTTACAAACTTTAAAATGATATGGTTTTATTTTCATTTGTGTTCGAAAAATCATAAATCTTTATATTAAACACGTATTATTAACTAATAACATAATAATTGTATACATAATCTTTTATATCTAATTCACAATGACTCAATAAACGTTTTCAAAACCAATTAGAGATTACTATTAGATTTATTATAAATATTCAATTATTGAGAAACTACTATTGTCCAAATGTATTATTGTCTCCTTACATACATATTTTATATAGACATAATGTAAACTGTTAAAAAGTTTTAAATGTATAATGCCCCGTAAAACAGTCGTTTATTTTACACATTTTTCTATAAAGGAATATGTATTGTCATTTTTTAAATTTATCAAAATCGAATGATATTGATTATAGATCACATATCAAAGATATAAAATCACTTGGCTCGGTGAAATCACTTATTCATTTTCCAAACATTTACATACATGCGTATTAATAAATCTAGTATATTGATTTTTAATTTTTCCATGTATTTATGGGAATAATAATTTGAATCTAAATTATTTGTAAAACTTTCAAATTCCTTCAATATCTTTCATTTTGTATTTATTGTATCTACTTTTATTTAAGCAGAAATATTTTGTTCAACGACAATAAAATATTAATAATAACAAACCTCTAGTTGGTGTGCCAAGTTTAAATGCACCACAAAGTATTGTCTCTCCTTAAGATTTAATATATATTCTGAATTAACAACAAGTAATAAGATAATCTATATGGTAACAATTTTCACAACAATTATTATATGTATAATATCAATGGAATGGTATTACAAACAAAACATGTACTATGTACATACAACCACAAAGAAAGATAATATAAAATATCGGTAAAGAGTCTTGATTACTTGTTTTGTCGAATTTCATAATTCACAATGAATAGATAACTAGCTCAACATTTGCCAGGCTTTGCTCATAACAATTATTCACTTAACCCAAAAAATATAAATGTTCTATGCTTTGGTTTTACATATTATGTTTGTATTACCTATTGTCGTTGCTAATGCTTTCACATTCAATTGATTTGTAATTTAAAAGTGTGAATATGTGTATAAGTTTAACATGAATATAAAATTGTGTCTCAGAATAAAGATAAAACAATTCCTATTTAACTCTCATCTTCTTCATCACCAGTTACACAACATAAACCTTCTCTGCCATCTTTTCTAATACAGAATAATAATGTTTCCGCGGGAGTAACTTCATGATCAACTATTCCATGAAATTCTTTCAGCTCATCACTAGGGAACCAAGCCTTTTCGTTGTCATCAATAATAGGAACACCGAAACATCTACAAATAATATCACTTATTTGAACTAAGTTCAGTATATAGTTTGTTACATTTGATAGAATAGTAGAATATACCTGCAAATAGCTACTGCTGGGATCCATAGTACAGAAGATAACACCAAAAGAGATATAAGTACAATTGCCCATGTTGGCCATGTATGTCTCTCTGTTTCCCCACGACTTCCCACCCATGCTGGATATCCAGACCCTTCTGATGCAATTTCCACAAATGATGCTACTAATATACTCAACATAGCCAGAGGAGACAAATATTTCCAACAAATTTGCCAGTACAAGCCAGGACGTTGACCAGTCATCATTTCAATATCATCAGAAAACCTAAATTTCACACCACTTATATATAAAATATCCTTGTTTTTTATAAGACAAATATAATTACAAAAAATGTTACCTTTTTAATCCATATACGTAGGACACTCCGACACATTCACAAAAAGCAATGATAAGGAGTGGGAAATTACCACTATACATATCAAATAGCAGGAATATGTAACTACCAGCTCCATGAGCAAATCCCATAGATAGTAAACAACAAGCCAAACATATTATTCCAGTCAGGTATTCTTTTCGGAGGTTTGGAAATAATTTCATATCCACAATAGAAGTGACCACTCCTTCTAACGTCCCGAACTGAGAGTCTATTCCCAATGTGAACAACATCAAGAAAAACAAAACTGACCAGAATTGTGCTCCCGGAAATTGATTGATTGCCTCCGTGAAGATTATAAAAGCTAAACCAGTACCGGATGCTGACTAAAATAATATGAAATAGTTAATTTTCTTACACGTAAATAAATTATAAATAATCATTTTACATACGTTATCAAGCTCTTTTTGAAGATCACACTCTGGTAAATGTGGCATAAGAATAGCATCTATAGAACCTGAAGAACTAGTAATATTTATTATAGATCCTTCGGGAGGCAAATGATCGATGTCGAAGTTTTTTCCCAAAGTTGCCAATAGGGTGGCATTGCGTGTCTCCAGACATTTTTCATACACCATAGTTGCTTTAAATCCGATGATTGAAAACACCACTATGCCGGCAAACATAGAAGTTAAACAGTTGGTGACGGAGACCATGATGGCATCTCTGTAGCAATTATTGTTCACCGGGTTATATGATGAAAATGCGATAAGTCCCCCAAAGGCCAGACCCAATGAAAAAAATATTTGAGTGCCAGCTTCCAGCCAGACGACCGGATCGAGTATCGTGTGCCAACTCGGTGTAAATAGATGAATGAGACCGTCGGACATTCCCTTCAACGTTATACCTCTAAAGAAAAATATCACAAGAACGATATACGGAAATGTGGCGGTCACATAAACAACTTTTCCCGATGATGCGATTCCCTTAATCATGCACATGTACACAAGAATCCACGCGATCACTAACGCTATTGCTATCTTCCAGTTGAACACTTGCGGCGTGTTTATATCTTCGGACACCATCAGAGTTGTTCGGTACCAAAAATATTGTGTAGGACCACTGACCTAAAAATAATCATTATACCAGTGCATTTAACTGCATAGAATAGTTGGTTATTGCATTGAACTTACCACACATTCCGGCTCCAGTTCGTATGAACCATTATGGTAGTACTTGTTAGGGCACTCAGCCCAAGGCAGTTCCGACTGGAAACTTTGTGCGAAGTAAAACAGGCACCATGCAATAATCGTATTGTAATACAGAGCTACATTAAAGGACACTACGGCACTGCTGATTCCTATTCCACCCAAATACGGTGATACTTGATGCCACACACCTATGGCACCCTTCCTCAGTCTCTGTCCTATGGCTAGCTCCAAATAGAAAATAGGAATACCCTCGATTGCTAACATTACAAAGTAGGGTATGAGAAATGCCCCACCCCCGTTTTTTTGAGCTAGATAAGGAAATCGCCAGACATTTCCTAATCCCACTGCGTAGCCTACAGTGGCCAATAGAAATGTTAACTTGCTATCCCACGATTCCCGTTCTTCTTCTGCTCCTTCAGGTTGTTTAAATATACCTTTTCCTTCTCCGGAACCCATTTTACTCACAGGATCTGGAGAGGGCATTAACATTTCGGGTTCGGCCCGATGTTCACTAGTCTCCGGAATGTCTGGTTCAAATGCCACATTTGTGGCGCCATACTTGGTCGGGGCCTATAATTATAAAATTAACAACAATTAATGGAATGTTAATAAACAACTTATATTCTATAACATACCTTTGCTCCACTTTCCATCCTTACTAATCGGCCACGAAGCTCCTTCATTTCCAATCTGTCGATAGATCTTTGAGGATTAAGATCTCGCGAACTCTGTCGTCTAACCAAATGTGCAGTATTCGCCATTATTGTCTTTTTAAATATGCTTTACAAAAAAATATATATTTTCAATGTATAAGATTTGTATATCTAGATATTACGGATGTGTATATATATTTTCTCGTTTTATTGTCTCTGTAGTATCGATGACTAGCTCTGATCGAAAAGAGTAACTTTCCCATTCATCGTCATTGCACCTGAAAATAATAAAGTCAATGTTAGGAATAATTTATAATAGAATTATTACTATAACTCTCACTCATGATTCTAATTAAATAAAATGATTGATTAATATGACAAAATATGTATATTTTTTAAAAACAAGATTTTTTTATTGCTTAGTTGACCGACAAATTCAATAAGTTCAAAATGAACTACGTGTTTGAGAAGCTCAATCATTTCCGCCCCTTCTTGAAATACCTTTTCGCAAGTCAACAAAATAATACTGTTTTCTCAAAAGGAAATATCGATTTCTTGGAAAATATACGCCTTACAATTTACATACGATAACAAATAGTATGTTATCATTAGAATGTGTTGTTGGTAGGTATGCATGAAAATTCAAAACCTCTCTTCAACTGAAAATCATAAAATATCGATGATGAAAACAAGAATCACTTCCTTGATTTGTAAAAACTAAAACTACATTCACTTAAATAACAATGGGACACTGTACGAATTTATTATTCTTATCATTTGGGTATGGCGGTGTTCAATAAGATTGATAAAAAGGTTTTTATTATTAAAATTCATAACGCGTATTGTGACCGAAAATCACAAAGCTCTCACGTCTAGACGCAACATCCCACGGCATCTTCCATTATGTAACCTTATCCCGAATGCACCAAAATGTTAAAAAAAATTAAAAATCCTGACAACCCCCTAAATAACAATATCATGAAATCAATCATAATTGCATAATTTTATAAACAAATTGGATTTTTCACGCTTACCGCTCTTGAAGCGTGACTTTACAGCCCGTCTTGTATCGACGGCAATACTTTATTATTTGCCCGATTGCAATAATTAATACGGTTGTTTGTTTATAATAAATATAATTTGGACGGGATGGAAACGTGCGTGACGATTGGCAGTTGGGAAAGCACTGAGCTCTCTTATGTATCGATATAAGGGGTCGGGGGTGCGTGCGCCCTTCTCCCCGTAAACCCCGTAAACCTTCACACGTGATCTGTTGCCAATAATGCAACAGATCATCATCGATTTCCAAATTGAGTCACATTCATTTGTATTTTCAGATTAGTTTTCCTCCAAATATTAGTATGTATTACCTAACGATAATCCAACGAAATGATTCATTCAATATAAATCATAGTAGCAGATTATCTTTTCATGATATCGTAATAATTAACATACGAGTTTCAAGTATAATTAGTAAAGACAATGTAGGCATTTTTCTGAAGAATATCAAATAACTCTTTTGCTTATACAATATTATTTATTTTACAAGCAATTGTTAATGTGTTTTTACAATTTTTACTTACTCATGGACAGCAATAGCTAAATAGGTACCCATCTATGTACATTTTTTTATAATATATGCTTTTGACAGTCAAATTTTACTACAATTTATATCAATCAGGTGTACATTTTACTATGCTTACTTTTTTTAATTAATAGGAGTCACCCAAACGAAAGGTGGGCAGAAATCCGAAGCTCCGAAAATCGTTAGATTATAATTAAAAAAATTGAACGGCCACCAATAAACCTAATTTCGGAATATATGAAATATAGGCTCCAGCTTTTCCAGTCTACATATATTTGAAGATCAATTGTCCAAAAAAATACATTTCGAAATATATCTTTTTTTTTTATAAACTTTCCCCAACTTTGGGCCAGATCAATTTTATATATAACCCTCTAATTCATTTAATATAATATAATTAAATTACAGATGTTATAGTACATATACAATACTTAAATATGTATTTACAATATAGTGTAAATATAACTGATAGAAACACTCTTTTTACTATTAATACTTATAATTGAAACACTCACAGATAAAATATTTTTTTATTAACATTGAATAAATATGTCTAGTCAATAACAACAAAAAAAAACTACAAACAATTACATAATCGGAATAAATAAAATGCGTGTTTGAGGATCTTTTGTTTTGTTAGGTGTCCGATAAGGATCAAATTTTGCATGTTTGTTATTTGTCACGTTATTTGTTTGAATCAAATAATTAGATCATTTACCAGACGCCTTATTGAACATTACTTCAATATATAAGTATGAAAATGTTCTATGTACATTTTTTTAATATAATATTTAACTAATTGTGTTTAATATAACATCACAAGTGTGATTCATCAATCATCACACAGTCGTCAATAGATAATATTTTGTCTTCTTCATTAGATAATACGTTTTTTATAATACTGTTCAATGATACAATTTGAACATTCATTTTGTCAATATACATTTCTTTCTTATTGATTAATTTCAAAATAATATTTTGTACACTAAATTAAGTATCCTGAGGAATGTTGCTGCAATCACATATGAGTCAAGTATACAGTACTTTCCAGAAAAAGTTTTCAAAAAGTACAATATCAAAAATATTCCATACAATAAGGCATATAAATTGTCTAAAATACATAGTATATTAAGGCTTTCGAGACACAAGTATATTTTAATATCATCTCACAACAAAATGTTTTCTGATTAGATGAATTTATATTCATTGTAAAGCTGTGATAAAAATCTTCACCAAACCACAACAAACATAAAAAATGTAGCCAATGAATTCTTACTGATCTTCAATAATTGGCTCATCGTCCGGTTGTACTTGAAGAAAAACAGTATCTGCAACACAACATATAACATATACGAAACTGGTGCTTAATATTTGATGAATGCATTTGAAATTTCATGAAATATCTCAGCAGCATGATAAGCTTACAAATATAATGGCACATAATTTTTTTAGATGATAATTCTTTAAACAGTGAGCTACGTAGCTCAAGAGTCATCATTGTTCAATCAATTGGTTTTATTACACAAAAATGCAGCATTTGCCGACATTTAACTCTAGAGTTAGATAGCTCACTGTTTGAAGAAATCGACCCAATAATTAATAACTATGACAGAATTTTCCAAAAAGAACACAAAAAAATGTTAATTCGTCACTGGTGAACAGATAATATATGTAGTTTTTTTAGGGTCACCATCGTTTCACACTAACATTTATAACTTAGGCAATACTTGGTTAATTGCTGAATAATATCATAGTTTTCAGACATACAACTCAACAGCAAACTTAGGAGATTTGGAAATTTTACTCTGTAATGAATACACATTTTCAGTATAAACCACCGAAAACTGATTAAGCAAATTATTTTGGCAAACTACTTCATTTATGCGGGCTGTAACGCTCCACAAGTCATTCCAACACGTAGGTGTTGGAGTGAAAAAACTAGTAAATATTTAATTTACTAGTTATATCATACTAGTGGAGAATATTTTTTAATTTATATATGTATAATTAAGGAATATTATCTTATTAAAAAATCCTCTTAAAAAGTTCACTTTTTTAAGATGCATAAGAGGTGTTCACATGCACTTAATTCAGATTAAAGCTTGATAAAATATAAATTCTGACAATGCATCACCGATTATTAATACTATATTAATATACATTGTTGCTCCATATCAAGACATATAAAATAAGACTAATAAAACAAGACATATAAAATCTATATGATGATTTTTCAGAAAAACACCACCAAAGCAACAACAAATGCAAAAAATAAAACTATTAGATACAATTTAAAGAACAAATACAACAACCAATGATGTTATAAAGGAATGGATATGAAGTGGCAAATATAATATTCAAATACATATATATGGTGAGTTTGTTCATGAGCAAAATATGAAGAACGGGGTACCGAAGAAAGACACATAGTCGCTATCCAGAAAGAACGGGGGAAACTTTTCATATCAAGGGCCGAATTCAGGACTTCAAAATGAGTGGTGAGTCACAAATGTAAAAACATTATAAACTATTATTCATATAAAAACATGCAGAGGGCTGTAGTTTGTCCACCCCTAGCACTCAGTCCAGATTTAGGTGAAGCCATAATTTCAAATGGCGTTTCCTATCTATTCCTTTTTAATATCATGATTCACTGAGTGGTATGGAACATATATGTATGTAATAAATTAGTAAAAAAAGTTCACAATCCCATATATAACAAGTGGAGACAAATACATCTCTATGGTTTCTATATGTGAGATTGTAAAAATATACAATAAAACAAACACTGTTACGAAGCAATGATTTAAACATGCAATGACAAAATGACAGATACATGACATGTACTATGAGAGTCGAAAAATTAATTTGTTTCTGATGGCATTTTTAATCTTATGTAGGAAATGTAATGAAAAAATAAACCGACTATTAGCCTTTGTAAGATAAACTGAAAAGACTGAAAACAATGCAGCAACTCCGCACCCACAAGCCAATGACCATCTATAGAAATCCTCATTTGAGCCTTCAGATCTAAAACAAAATCCAATATATTATAAAAACACTTCATTTATAAATTGAAATTATTCATAGTAAATTATTATTCTCACAGGTATTGTATCAATACAATGGCGAGTCCATTTGCCAGCTTATCAGTGAAACTCATAGCTCCATACACAAATGCTGCAGTATCAGTTGCATTTTCAATAAGATCAGCCGTCAATCCAAGGCTAGTTACAAGCATGATTGCCCCACCGAATCCTAAAAAAATATTGTTATAAATACATATATTGTTATGATAAAAATGATTTAAATAACTGACCTAACAATAAAGCCACCACATAAATGAAATATGTTATATATAAGTCGCCACGACCTAAAAATAACCAAATGCAACCGGCACCACCAAGTAAGGCTCCGAATGTATAAGCAATCTGTAATAATTCAATATTTAATACACAAAAATATTTTAATGATTAATCTTCACATATTCTTCACCTTTCTACCGCAGATTCTATTTAAAGGTCGAACAATGAAACTGGCTACAAAAGATCCTAACAACATAACCAATGGCACAGACGCTAAAGAAGATCCGGGTAATTTCAACGTCCGGTGTAGATAAAGTGGTGTTAAAACTTGTACTAAATTAACAAACAGTCTAGTGCCCATGTAAACAAGTCCAACCTATAAAATAACACTAATAAAATATGTGTGTAAAAAAATAGACTATTTCCTAGAAATCATACCTGATAAAATGAAAACCTTTTCAAAATAGATCTGTGCATCGAGACTTGAGGTAAAAGTCTTAATGAAGACGATGATGGTATTAATGATTCTATCTCTGGCGACTTTGGTTCTTTTAAACCGGAGTGGAAAATTATAGAAGTCAGAACTCCAATTCCTGTACCTATTAGTACAACTTTTTGAAATTTGTCTGCATCGGAAGGACCAATCTAACATTAAATACACAATTATGTAATTAATAATCAAATAAATCACATGTTATATTTTTATTGTATACATACTTGTTTATCATCTTCAAGAGTCAAATGTAAAATAAGCCAAGTGATAATGTACACTCCAACGTTTGAAAAAACAGTAAAAGTGTATCTGTAAAAATTCAGCATAAGTATTAAAATTTGTATTTTGTTAAAAAATTTACAATATTTAAATAATTTTCACTGAGTAATTTTCTTTTTTTAACAAATATAAAATAGTATTCATTATTAATATTTCTATGTAAATAACAACATACTTGACCACTTATCATAGTGTATGTGAAACTGTATTAATTGTCATCTTATCTATGACCCATTTTGTGTGCAAAACAGTCATTGAACAAAGTACATACATATTTGTTTTATAACAACAATACTAATTTTCCTGGTGTTATTTTCTTTATCATCACTTTTTAAAATTGAAGGATCAAAATCAATAGAAAATTGAAAAAAAGGTAACAATTTTTATTTTATTTGTGAGACAGAAAATTAAATTTACCTTACTGCCGTGAGGTGTGTCCTTTCATGTTCATTAGAAGACAGTTCCGGAATGAGGGATAAGTGACTGACTTGAACAGCGGCCCATCCAATTTGAAATATCACAATAAAAGAAGAATAATATATCATCTGAGCCCAGTGATGGGCATTTTCACACTGGACACAGGGAGAAAATATGAATGGAAAACTAGTAACAACGCACAGAGTACCTACAAATATCAATAAAAATAAATGAAATGGTGGTTTGTAACCGGAAGGAACATGGCATTACCGAAGAGATGCCATGTTTTTCTACGGCCATATCCTCTCATAAGATTCCTGCTGGAAGTGTCCGAGTAATATCCTACAAACGGAGTGGCCAGAGCGTCGGAGACTTGTCCCACGAGCATGAGACTCCCAGCCTGCGAGGCTCCGAAGCCAAGTACCAGGTGGAAGAACACCAGCAAGTACGTGAACCACATCGAGGCACAGATATCGTTCAAGACGTGGCCCACGCCGAAGACTACTTCTTGGCGCCAGTTCATCTCGAGGTAGTGTATTGTTCTTGTTCTTATTCTTATAACACTAGCAGTATATTACACCAAAGGTAACATAGTCGCTCTGTGAGGTGTCCAGGTGCAGGTCCAGGTTCAGGTTCAGGTTCAGGTCCAAGTTCAGAGTCACAGTCCAATAGTCCAAGCCGACGAGTTGTTTGTTACTTGTGTTCTTCGTTATTGTTATTGCGCTCTCTTGCCAGACATGTCACAGTCACAGCTGTCTAACTTTGCAGTGTTGCCATTTCACCACCAAATGTCAAAACACAATACTCATGTTACTTTTATTTTTACCCGCAAACGACCAACGCTAAATTTGATCCTTATTTAATTCAATTAATTTTCAAATATGTCCTCATACTGCTTATCGACTTGTCAGTAGATTCGTATAAAGTGTAAGCTATTTAGATAAATAAATATTTGAAGGCAGTCAACACTGAGCCGAGACAAACGTCAAAAATGTATTAGCTGTGTTGAAGGATGGCTGAAGATAAAGGAGAAGAATACTCGGAGAACAGGACGCGCGCGGGGAGTGGCGCCTGTGAGGACCGCGCTGGAGACCAGACAGATGAACCGACCAACAGCCCGACAATCCCTGCTTGTGCTCCTCATTCTTCGAATTCTCTCAACGGAATCTCTTCTCCGTCTATTTCTTGCACCACCAGTTAGTTTTCACACAGTTTCTGATGAGCTATATTTCTTTCCTGTTGATTGTTATATTCTAAACGGTTTCAGAACCTCCTTCAAGTGCCAAAAAAGAAGAAAGTCCCTTTTCATTTAAACATTTTTTAAAGAGAGATTTGTCCTTACCGAGTACCTCGAGTGCCACTAACTTGGAAGGAACGGGAGCCAGGCCCAAAGTTTACTCGGGACCGGCTCATCCTTCACACCCTTCCTTGACTAAGCTTGATCAGCGTGATGAATCCAGTAACAAATTACCTAAGGATTTCTGGCAGACTTCCGATAGAAATACTAAATCTCAAGATACTGACAAAAAATTCGATCAGTATGTTTCCTTCAAACACAACTCTATGTCCAACGAGCAGCTAGGTATGCCTTCATTACCGGATTTTGTGCAAGATCACCTATTAGTTGAGCAAGCTTATCTCGGAACGGGCACTCCCCTCTCTGTAGATTTTGATAATTTGCCAGATTTCACTATAAATCTGAACTCAGACTGCGACAGGGATCGCAATGTTTCCAGACCCCGATCACAAATGTGTGAATTATTCGAAGTTCATCCTGAAAATAGTCAGTCTATAAAGAATACATCCCGCAGCTGCAAATCAGTACCTGTAGATTTAGGAGCTTTTGGCAATGAATCGAGAAATAATGAGGATACAGATAGACCAAATATTGTAAATGATGATCGACGTCCTTTTCCCCTCGATCTACCTAATCATTTATCTCTCGACCTCACCGACTCTCTGAATCATTCTCATAGACGTGAGAATAATCACCGAACATCATTTCCTCTAGATCTTCCTGAAACGGCAAATGCTTCAGGTAAATTATTTTCAAGCGTAAGCATTCTTTTAGAGTATGCTTTATAATAACTATGTATATAAGTTTCAATATACTCGTTCATGATTTTAGGTGGTGAATCTCTAAGATTACCAGATTTTTTACCTGCTCAAGCAGGTAATGGCAATACTGCTAGTAGTCTAAACCGTGAAAATTTTTCTGAAGAAAGGCGTCTGAGATTGGCGGCTGAAAGAGAACTGAGTGCAGCTTTACAGGTTATTTCTATTACATTTGTGTATAAATATAGTAAAGTAACTTACTCTTCTGTTTATAAGACTTCAGCATCATTAAGAAGAGAATTGTCAGAAGCGAGAGCAGCTGAATATTTAGCAAGAAGAGATGCAGCGGAAGCTAGAGCTAATGTAACTAAAATTGCACGACAAACACACGGAATCGGACGAATTTCAACATCGTCTAACAATACTTCTACGGAAGACGAGTCTTATATGGTAAGTAATTCATAAAAAAAAATCTTACTTTTGTTTGTTACTATATTAATTTGTTACAGAAACGTGGCCATCCTGATGATAGCTTAGTAACCCGACTCCGATTACAAATAAATCAGCTCAAGGTATTTTTTTTATAAAAACACATTACATGTTATTAATAAAAAAATATATACAAAAAATACATTCAACAATTAGATTTATACATTAACAATAGTTTTCATAAAATATAAATTTGATTTTCATAGGATGAGCTAGCTTCAAAACAAACTGAGTTAGATCAACTAAAAAGTAGTCAGCGAAACGTTTCTCGGTCCTTAACACAAGCAACTAATTCAGCTGAATCATCTCTTAGGTAAACATCTCAATCATTATTTAAATAATACTTTCAAAATAACTTAAAATATTGTTTACATTTTTTTAGGGAACTTTTATCAGGGTTAGGCCAGTTAAGAGGTTTAGCATCGTCTATTGACCCTCCTTGATAATAAGATATATTTTTACTATTAGTATTAAATTATAACTGTCAATATTTCATTCAAATATTATCTGTGTATGTTGTTTACGAAAATGAGAAAAATTTAAAAAAAAAATATTGTTTTACTCACTACATATTTTACATACTGCTTCATTATCCCTTTACCCTAATATGAATAAATTATTGGAACAAAATTATTCTAATTAAAAATACATTTTATCTCTCTATGCATACAAAAACACATGAATAATAGAATTATCACAAAAATAATAGAATTATCAAAAATTTTAAATTCTACATAAACAGTAGCTGAAATCACCAAAAGGTCAAAGATGAACATCGAATGAAAATGTTAAAATGACCATTCATTTGAATTGTTCATTGTCTTGTTGTACATATAAAGCTTACACACTGCACTTCCTGATTGTCTTCATAATGAAGAGCCTCTTTGTTTTTGCCGGAAATAAGTGTATGTACTACTTTCATATTATTATTAATATAACAAACAATAATTTCACTCACATAACTTGATGTACACAATAGTAGTGTGTATCAATTATCTTGAGCTTGACTGGTGTCGGTGTACTCAATAGATCAAATACATGACTACATACATCTATCAATTGAATATGGTCGCATTTCTCTTATTAATAACATGAGTTCCAACATTTAATGTTTACATTGTGACTCTCTATATTTCTCTATTTAGGAATATAAAATAAATCCCTTCCATCATGTTTTGTAAGTGTTTATGATTAATTAAAAAAATATATTACATACATTATCAATCGAAAAATATCACTATAGTTTTTTTCTTTCGTTTTCATTAAGATATTAACCATGGGATGCGAGCCATAAGGAAATATTCTAGTGCTTTACCTGAAATGCCTCCTTGTGATTTCAAGCCTCAAAAATATATGGTAAAGCTTAACAAATTTTAAAAAGGCCAAAAGTTATTAATAATTATCCTTTTTATTTAGGGAAAAGACTATGAAACTATTAGAGAAATACGCCAAAAACATATTGTTCCTTGTATTACAGCCATGTTTAAAAATCCTGTACTAATTCATCAAGGTCACATGCAATGGCTTTTTGATCATCAAGGAAAGCGATACTTGGATATGTTCGGTGGGATAGTAACTGTTTCTGTTGGACACTGCCATCCGTAAGAAAAAACATTTTAATATTTACAGCCATATAAAGATATTTCCATTTATAGTACTGTGGTAAAAGCAGCAACCGATCAATTACAAAAGTTATGGCACACCACCAATATTTACCTATCAAACAACATTCATGAATATGCTGAAAATTTAACCAAAACACTTCCGGGAGATTTAAAAGTACATAATTATGAATATGTTATCATTGGAATACGTAATACGTCAGCTATATTTTAGGTGGTTTATTTTGTGAACAGTGGATCGGAGGCTAACGACCTGGCCATGTTAATGGCTCGATTATACACGGGTAACTTTGATATAATATCTCTAAGAAATGCATATCATGGCATGACAAACCATACAATGGGAGTGACTGCACATTCTACTTGGCGACATCATGTACCTGCAAATAATGGCATTCATCATGTAAGTATCTGTCATAGTAAATCACAAGTGAATGTTTCAAATCTAAAAATTAAAAATTGTAAAGGCAATGAATCCCGATCCGTATAAAGGTTTGTGGGGAGGTAAACATTGTCGAGATTCTCCAATACAGACAGACCGTGATTGCAATTGTTTAGTGGGAAATTGCCAAGCTGCAGATTTATATTATGAGCAACTTGAAGAGGTACTCGTATTCCTGTATTAGAATTATATAAATTTTGTAATTAACTATTTTTGAACGTTAGATTTTCAAATATTCATTACCTCGGGGAAAAGTTGCTGGAATGTTTGCTGAATCCATTCAGGGAGTAGGAGGAACTGTTCAGTTCCCCATCGGATATTTGAAGAAAGCAATAGAGCTGATTCATGCAAATGGTGGTGTTTTCATATCAGATGAGGTACCAATTAATGAAATTTAATATAAAACTATTGAATTTATTTGATGAATATATAATGATATTTTATAGGTGCAGACAGGTTTCGGTCGAACAGGTGATCATTTTTGGGGTTTCGAATCACATGGGATAATTCCAGATATTGTTACTATGGCAAAAGGTATAGGAAATGGATATCCACTAGGAGCTGTAGTGACAACACCAAAAATTTCACAATGCCTAACAAAGGCACTTCATTTTAACACATTTGGAGGAAATCCGGTTGCTTGTGCTATTGGAAACGCAGTCCTTCAGGTGATTTAAAATATAATCTGGAAGATTGTTTCGACCAATAGTGGAAAGTGAAAAGTCACACAGTAATTGTTATACACTTTAAAATTTGAAAATGTAGTTGAACACACTCGACAGAAAATTATTGGCACCAATTTTGTATTCAGGACAAATTTATTTCGTCTATAATCTTTTTCGCTTAAAGCACATTAAACTGTATGTATGTGTTTTATAATGACACTAAATGTCCTCAAACACCTCCAGTCATTTTTTTTTTATTTTCTATGAAAATTAAATGCTAACACAATATGCTTAAGCGATAAACTTAGTTGGTCTCTGTCAAAAACCATTATTTTCTTCTATGAAAATCAATCCCTAAACCGTTTTAATATTTTGTCCTCCCTTTTGGTCACCTTATATTTGAACCAATCTTTATTTTAGGTCATTGAAACTGATAAGACCCAACAACTTTCTAAGAATCTGGGAACCTACTTTTTAAATTGTTTGGCAGATTTAAAAAAGAAATATGCTGAAATTGGAGATATTCGGGGGAAAGGATTGATGATCGGAGTTGAATTGGTACAAGATAATAAAAAACCTCTGGCGGTTCCTCACATGCTTAATATAATAGAGCACTGCAAAGATATGGGTGTTTTATTAGGGAAAGGTGGACTGACAGATAACGTAAGAGAGCTAATAACATTGCATCGAAGATCTCAACTATAAATTATAATTTCTGTTGAAGGTTCTCAGAATCAAGCCTCCGATGTGTATTTCAAAAGAAGACGTGGATTTTACTGTAGAGGTACTGTCTAGAGCACTTGACACTTACAAAAAGAATACAAAGAAAAATGACTATCCTTTTTTAAGAAATTAAATTCTTTCGACTTATAAAATAAAAAAAGTAATAATTGAAAATAGAATATATTCATGATATTATACACATAATAAATTTGCAATATGTAAGATGGATATACAATAAATGTATCAACAAACATGAACTCGTGATTTTATCTTAAAAATAATTTGTATTGGAAGATTTCAAGAATAATATCAGGAACCGAAATACATTTGCAAAAGTTGAAAACAAAAAATGAGATTCTTCTTTTATAATAATAATAATAAATATAACAATAATAAAAGAGATTCTATTTAGAATATTGAACTTTTATATAATCACACAAATTGTAAATATTTCCTAGTGATAAAAGTAAATACTTGAGTGCTCACCACAATCTATCTATAACTGAAGTATTTTAATAAAAAATATATTTGTATTGGAAGTGCTTTCCAAAAAAAATTATTCTGTTTCAATATTAAAATTTCAAAAAAGAAGGCCAAAATACTTTTTTTAAAACAGATTACACACAAATCAAATGTTTGAATAATCAAAGTGATTATTCACAATACAATAATAAAATGATCACATTTCCCTTTTTTAATTATTCATTTCATAAAAATGCAATAGTATGTAAAAAAAAAGGAATGACAATATTTAGCATGTCATAAAAATATTTTCGTAAAATCCAAGGCCTGCAAAAACAATTTTGTACAATTCATGGCAAATTTTGTACAATTCCTAACAAATTGAGAATGTTGGGGGAAAATAGGAAAAAAACTATATCTCCTAAAACATAATTATAAACTACAAAATATCAGAGAAAGTTTTTGTTAACACAAATAAATCTTTGGTTTGATAATAAAATTTTAAATGTCCTTGCAAAATTATATGTTATGCGTATTATTTACACTGATTATTTACCCATGAAAATTTTATATGTTGCATATTGAATTATGCAAAATAAACATTCTAAGTTTCAATTTGTTTGTTTTTTTATAACACCTACGATTTCCCTTTTAAATATAAATGTGCATTAAACTATCATTGAAATGATTTGGCACATAAAAATAACAAAAGCAAAAGGGAAATTATCTGAATATTGCACATTTATCAAAAAAATTGCAAATAACCCTAAGATACAAAAATATCTATGTGTTAACATGGCTTTTTCATTTTATATATGTATCTACATATTTATGTAATCCTCATAAATACATGTCATGTTATTCTATCAAATAAACAGCAACAAAATACACAGCCAATAAATTATGATGAAATGTTAAAATAACACAAAACAATCGGAAATAGGTAAAATGGTGTAATTAGATACCTGCAAGCTCAGTAATAAGATTAATTTAGTAACACCAAACAACATGTACTGGAAGAACATGTAATAATACATAATCACTTCAAACAATATTGAAATAACAACAAATACACAGACAACATAGGAAGATTTATGAATACTTGAATCAGCATATAAATGATTTATTTCAATCTATTTTTGAGGTCTTTCCAATATGAAAGGTAACTTGACATTTTTTTTATGAATAAATGGAATCTCAGCATATGATATACTGATAAAAATGTTGTAGGGGTCATCTTCTTTATTTTTCAACATATTTATATACTTTACCATGAATGTTTTGTTTAAAACGATTTATTATCACGCTTTTTATTGACAAGGCCTCATTTGTAATAATTATTGAAAAGTATATAAAAACAAATACCACACCATATGTTGATATAGGAAAATGTTTAAAATAAATTCATAGTTATGTTTCTTCATCGATTTAAATAATATTTCATTGAAAAGTCGATAAGTTCAGTCTATAAATTTCGACCCACTCTAGTCACAAATTAGTTACTAGCACAGGGAACTGGAACTACTTGAAGTAGAAAGAATTCCTTCACAGCCTGCTTCGGTATCGAGGAGTGCTTGTGTTAATTCTTTTCTAGCTCTATGAACTATCCAAGCCATCAAACTGACTCCAATAATAATCTGCAATGGTAATTATTTATAATTTTTAACAAATAAAATTGTCTATACTAATAGGATTTACCTGAAAACTGAAAACGACATAGCCTGTAACATGGGAATGCTGTATGACATCGTGAATGGAGCGAAGTGTTGAACCAAGATAAACATTGATCAACTGAGCAGGAAGAAGGCCGGCTCCAGATGCCAGATGATATCTATACCCGCCTACCTCACTCAGCTGCGATAAATTAAATGTTTAGTCATACATCATCACGCATATATTTATGAAAATGAATGAGTACTACAATCGAGTTGGAATGGTGAAAATGGTTTGACGTGGATTATTTAATTAATAAAGTAAAATTTTTAAATAAAAGTAAAACAAATCAATTCAGATTCTTTGTTTCAAGGTAAGATTAAATAAATGAAGGTGTACATATATGATATTTATAATAATAATTGTGTAGTTGTATGTAATGAAAATGGGGTTTATTTGCCGTTAAAAATGATATTTTTAATGCCCTGTTCTTATTTGCTTATCCCAACTTTGTCCAGAATCTCAAATGATATCAATTTTTTCGAAACACATAAACTATATTTTAAATTATATAAAATAATTAAGAAACTTACAGCAAAAATAGTGTTTTGTAATCCAAAGGGAATAGGAGTCAGTCGAGCAAAGAATACAATCTTGTAAGCTTGCGGACCAGATATCACCTTGAAGAGGGCAGTTGCAGAATCGCGCTTCAAGAGTGTCCTGAGTGGCAGGCGAGGACGGAGCAGCCTCAGGATCCAGTGAGCCAAGGCCACGCCCAGGTTGGCCCCCAGCAGTATAGCGGCCAGACCCAGCGGCATCCCCAGCAGGTATCCGGCAGACAGCAGCAGCGGCAGGTAGCCCAGGGCCAGGGGCAGGCTGACCAGCACCAGCAGCGCCACGATCACCAGGAACACAGTACTCGCTGCTGACTGCTCCAGACTCCTCACCCATCCTCCTGGCACGGCCAGCCCGCAGTACAGCGCCGCCCCCACCAGACACCCGCCGCCCGCCAGCACCAGGACTCGCCCCGCCCACCCGCACCTGTACTCCTGGAGCCACTTCATCATCTCTCTCTCCAGACTAGGACCACTTGTTATCCCGGTATCCTGTTAGTGTTATCCTGATATCCTGGTACCGTCATCCTGCCACCAGCTGCTCGTCTCCACTCGTCACTCTAGTGTCATTCAATAACAAACATCTATGTATGCGAATATTCTACTCCTGGATCCTGTCAACCTGGAGTACAGTACAATCACATGCTAACTCATTATCAATCATGAAATAAGCATATATTTGTCGATATTCTTTATCTACTAATAGGCCGCTAATAACAATATCAAATATATATTTTTACGTGCAATGTGGCGAACCAAAAACGGCAGGAAAGTATCAGATTTTCCCAAGGATTTTCCTTCGAACATGAATCGCAAAGCAGAGTGAATTATTTAAAATTAAACGAAAATTTCACAGATATTTTCAAAACTTTCAAATTCACAATTTAAAAAAAACATTCGTATTTATTCCACATGGACAGATAAATATTAAATTGTATATATTCATAGTTAAAAAATAATCTACATGATTTCGTGATTCACAAATATCCTAGTAAATAATGAGGATATGTATTATTTACACATGATACATGGCAATCTCGTACATGTGGGTTACTTGCAAGCCGGTGTGACAACAGCGTCTGTTTGACGTTAATTTATTTTCGGTAAATTTCGATAAATATCGATAAATTTCGATAAAAGTTATTGACTAATAAAATATTTAAATGCAAATGCATAACTCTCTGAATTATTTTGGTTCTCATCACTTTTTAATCAAATAACCAAATGTATTCTTTTAGTTGACTGAAAACAAACGATTAACACTAAAGATGTCGGCTGCTATGCCCATAAATCCAAAACCATTCTTAAACAGTCTCACTGGCAAAGCAGTTTTAGTAAAGTTAAAATGGGGACATGAATACAAAGGCTATTTGGTATCGGTGGATGGATACATGAACCTTCAGTTGGCAAACACGGAAGAGCATGTTGACGGAAACTGTACAGGTTTGTATCTATTTTATTTTTTGGTAGGTTTGCGTATTTCTAATCTAATGATTATTTTTAGGAAATCTTGGTGAAGTTCTTATTCGGTGTAACAATGTATTATATATCAGAGGAGCAGAAGATGATGATGAAGAAGGGGAGATGAAAGATTAAATGTACAAAATTCAAGTATTTCTACTTTGTAATATACTTACTAAGGTTTAAAATTGTTAAGATAATTTCTATCTACCACCAATTTGCAAAAAATAAATGTGATTCACCCTGATTAAAACGAGTATTTCTTATAAAATTTTATTTTTTTAATTTAAAATACATTAATGAAAATGTATAAAATTGTTCAATGAAAATTTAATTGTAACATTATAAATTCAATAATTCTCCGTAGTAAGCAGTTAAGCTTATTAGCTTTTTGTCCAGGAAGTTTTGTTCTATTTCTACAGAGTTTCCATCTCCGGCCATTTTGACTATCTGCAAATCAATTAAATATGTATTTTAATATTACAAAGTATTGACAAATTAAAAGTTAAACATACTTGATTGGTATCAGAATTTCGGGGTAAAAACATTGCCACATTTTCTGATATATTTTGTGCAACAGAAAATAACTCTGATGCAGGCAATGGAATCAGCATTGTTTCTAGATTGTATGTCTTAGCCTGAAAAATAATCAAACAAACACTTTCAATAAATGAATGTGAAATCCACAAAAAAAAATATATTCTCCACGAAGAAAAGATTCAAAATGTCTTTGCAGAAACTCAAACTTTTTAATATGAAGAAGAATGCAAAACCAATAAATTCCACCAAAACCCTAAATATTAATACACTTACTTTGGCATATTGTGGTCCGCCCCATGGAGGACTCAGAAAGACAACATCTGCATGTAAAGATGGAGCTAACTGTAGAAAATCACCAACGATAAATTCTATCCTTTTGTCTACTCCATATATTTGTGCATTGTGCTTGGCCATTTGAATTTTATCAGGATCAATATCAATGGCTATAACTGTGGGAGATTTTTTTAAAAGCATTTTTAAATAAATTGAGAAAACAGATAAAATACCTCTTTCACAAGTCAAAGCGAATTGAATTGTGTTCCCTCCAGCACCACAAAATGCATCAATAATGAGATCACATCGACATCTTTCAGCCAAGTGTTTAGCGACTTTTTCCGGGGTTACACTAAACCAGCTTTCTAAGTCTAGTTTAATTCCTTGGTCAAATTTGGTAAATAAGGAATATCTCTTGTACCAAAATTTCAATAAACTGGGATCTTGTGCCAGTTCATCAGGTAAACGTGACTGATTTTTTTTCAATCCTTTTTTCTTTTTCTTTCGCTCTTTTTTATTCTTTATTTCACTATCAGCATCGGGGTCCATATTATTGACTACAGATTCTTTCTGAGAATTCACTTCAGCGATTTTATTTTCTTGAAGATATTCATCATTGGCTTTTTTATCATTTTGAGCAGAAACTAGAGATATTGGTGACTTTTGATTATTTTTCGATTGTAATATACCATCTTCAGAACTATCACTAAAGTACAATAAATCAGGACCATCTTCTTTTGTGTCATTTAAGAATTTCTTTACCTAGAACAATTGATCAGTTACATTACACATTATGTAACTAATATATTAAAATTTATGTCAGTTTTACTTTTTCCAGTGTACTAGAAGGATTTCCCTCTTCATCAAAATGTGTGTGTTTTGCTTTTTTTGTATTGGGAATATAGAGTTGTCGATTTTGTTGACGAATATGTTTTTTACTATATGATACTTCACCTATTAAATGGGAAGCATCATCAGAATATGCAAGACCAATTAATGATAAGGCAGATTTCACCTTTTCCGAGCTTGGTTCATCCACATCATATTCATGGCTGAAAAGTAAAAAAAAAGTAGTCTTCATTTCATTATAAAGTTTTCAATCATACTTACAGTCTTTTTAAATTAGTTTTATTTGAATGGTTGGGAAATTTATCATCATCGTCATCATCATCCTGAGCATTTGTATGATTATTTGAATCAGGTGGAATTTCATTAACTGTTCCATAACTCGTTGATGTATTTCCACTTTCTTTAATATTCTGGTTTTGGCTTGACTCGGATGTACCTTTTGTTTCTTCCCCTTCAGTAGGTGAAGTGTTTTGGGTTTCCAATTCAGTATTTTCATTTAGCTTTAAATTTTGCAAAAGATAACCTACAGAATTAATGTACTTTCGGTTGGTTTTTCTATCATCTTTGTTTTTAATAACTTGCTTCTCACTTATATTTTTTTTTGAGGCACAGATATTTTTAGCATCATTATTTATATTGTTCATAAAGTAATCATAATGTTTCATATATTGCTCATCAAAGTGTTGTTTCCATAATAACTGCCAATATTGGTCATTATCACCAGATTGATTACTATTCAATAACTCCTCTCTATCTCCAGAGCTTGAAGTGGACATGATACTTTCTTCCGAAGATTGAGTGGTTGATAATAAACTAAAACTAGATTCAGATGAATCAGTCGGTAGATGGCTGGAATTTATATCATAACTTGTGATTTTGGTCACATTTGTCATTGAATCTGAGGTTGCCACAGTTCTTGGGATACTGCTAGTAATTGAATCACGAGGACTCAGCAACTGGTCATTCTCCGAATATGAACGCTGTTTATGTTGAAGAGTATTCTGATTCCATGTTTCATCGAAACTAGCAGGAGAAAGTGGATTCCATCCTTCACTCAGAGAAATATCATTCATATCAATAAGACATTCACCATCAGCAGTAGATTGTTGGAAATGTACTTTCTCACTATTATGAAATGAAAATTTAGAATTATTCGGTAAAGATCTTGCAGTGTCATTTAAATCATCTAATTTAGTCGATGATAATTTTTCTTTCTTTTCATCTTTACAAACGACAACTTGATTCAAATATTCCGTATTTATATATTCGCTATATTTCTCGATCCAAGATGACCATATTAATCGCTCACCATTTGATGACCAGAATTTTTCCCATGATTCATATGTGTTTGAAATAGATTTTTCAATTTCTTTTACAGGACTACACCTTATATTACTTTCAAGATCATATGAGACATCTCGTTTGTTAAATTGATTCTGTGGCATTTCACATTCAATAGATTGACTAGACATTTCTATACACGACAAATCTGCTCCACTATCACTTAATTCACGAACTTTAACAGATGACATTGTATATTGAATGACATCATGTTCATCAGTCGAGTAATTATTGTCAGTGTGTGAAGCGCTACAATAGCAGCTTGTATCCTCTTTCTGAAAAAAAATAATTCATGTTGTTTGTCTATCACATAATTTATGAATATATTCATCGGTTAAACATTACCTCTTTTTGTTGCGTTTGGAATCCAACTGCAGCACTGGAGACATTTGTAATGAAGGCGACACATTCAAATGAAGTATTTTGATATTCTTCCAATAAAGTAATTTGCGTTGGATAGTCATTTCTGAAAAAAAGACATTTACAGCACATACGATTCAAATATTACTATATAATATTGAGTATACTATTGTTTTTAAAATATAGTTGACTATATTATGATTTGTAATTATGAATTTTTCGTTTGGTGTGGTATCCAACGACAACAACATTTAATATGTAGATGCTGAAAAGTTATAACAATCCAAAAATACCTGATAAAAACACGAGAGCACAGACAGAAAGTATCGTCGGGAAGGTAAAGATCAGCAACGCCTTCCCAGTGGCACAGACCGCCCATTTTCGACCGCCTGATCTCATCCACTGGCGTTTCCTATTAATCGACAGTGTTGCCAAAGTTCACATTTTCTCAATAGTCCTGATCAATATTTATTTGATTTTACTTGGATGAAGCACGACCAAACCATTAAAAGGTCGATACTCTTTCTTTAGTATATGAATACTGTAATGTGTTTTGAAACACATTACATGTTTTCTTAAGTGAAAACATAAATAATAAACTTACTTTAAATTAGCTTTGTTATTATCGACAAAATGCAAAATTAAATTATAATTTAACTTTAAAACTTTTAGATGTTTTTTGTATGTAGATATTTTATAGCGTTGCCATAAAGTAGAATTGAAGTTGTTTTGACAGATGTCAAGATGACAGAAAAGTGAGCGTAGTCAAGAATCAACAGCATGAACCTCGGCGGCACTGTCAGGCTCAACCGGAAGGGCGGAGTCATTCTGGTCTGCGGTGGACTCTTGCTGCTGGTGGTGGCCTGGAGGCGGAGTCAGACTAACAATAACAATAACAATAACAATAACAACCTCGAGCTGACCATCAGCGGTAAGCAACTGTTGGTGGCTGCTATTCTGGCCGCTGAGGAAGGAGGCCTCCGCGTGAGGACTGGAGCAAGTGGTCAGTTACACGTCAAGTACAAAGGAACGACTGAACCTGTCACCGATGTTGACGTGGCATCACACTGTTCCATGTTCTATGGCCTCAAAAGTATTTTCCCCCAGTTGCAATTACGCTCAGAAGAACAGCCGCCGGCTGAATCTTGTAAACATTTTTCATCTTCATTATCTATTAGCGAAAAATCGGCAGAATTACCTGCGATCGTACGACTAGATGATCAACTTTTCAATATGAAAGACATATCTGTGTGGATCGATCCTTTAGATGCCACAAAAGAATTCACAGGTAATATTTATCTGACAGTGTTTTAAACAATTATTTCTGTAACTCTTGATTGATACAATTTCTTCTAGAAAAACTTTACCAGTTTGTGACTACCATGGTTTGTGTAGCTCATAAAGGAGTTCCCATCATGGGTGTAATTCATAAACCATTTGAAGATAATGGAAAATCTTATTGGGCATGGGTAGATCATATTGTCTCTGCAGATCTTCAAAATGTACATTATGTAAGTTAAAAAATACATTTAAGTGTTAAAAAAAATTCAATATTTCTATTTTTTAGAATGAAAATACCCAATCACCGAGGAGAGTGATAGTGTCAATATCACACAAAGGTGCTGTTGAAGAATTCAGTAAGAATGCATTTGGTGCTAATTCTCAAGTGATATCGGCCGCAGGATCTGGCTTCAAAGTTCTCGAAGTCATTAATAACAATGCCGATGTGTACATCCATACGACCGCAATAAAGAAGTGGGATATTTGTGCTGGAAATGCAATCATCAAAGCCATAGGGGGGGAAATGAGTACACTTGATAATAAGACTATATCTTACTTTCATGATAGTGATGAATATAACAGAAATGGACTTCTTGTATCTGCAAAGTTACATGACTATTATGTAAAAAAAACTAGCTTATTACAAATCAAAAGTGGAAATTAATACTCAACTACTAGAACAAAATTTCACGTTATTACATTAATGAAGTATTATTTCGAGCAAGTAATAGTGAACACAAAGTTATTTGATAGTATTAAATAATTAAGTTCTATTGATAATCAGTCAATGGAAACTACAGTACTATCGCATATTTTTAACACTTAAAATATGTATCAATTACCGCACACACACTTCTCCCTGTATTATCAAGTTGTTGCGGGCATCCTATAGAACACCAGTTGAAAATAAAAATAGTTTTGTAAATAAATCTTTATCAAAACACATGTTATTCTTTTTTTTCATCAAAGGGCTTTAGACACAAAGCGATGTGGATCACTTTGTGAAATTATAAAATTTCAACTTATCTATTTACTTGAATACTGTAGTATCTAGGTATAGTTAAATTAAAGATGAATTCATAATATGATTTTTTTTTCATTTGATGATAAATGGGAAAGAACAATCGAACCTAACAAAATTTTAAAGATTAAGCATAATTTATTAATAATTACTTGGCTCCCAATTTATAAAGAAAACAAAGTCTTCATATAACATTTTATTCAAGTACATTGTGACAATGGTTATTTTAATTATAGATAATAAATAATTTTGAATATACTTTTATACATATATGTATGTATTATATAATTTTCAATCATAGGTGAACAATTAGTAGAAAATATGTGAACTATTAATATTAAGGATGCTTTCCTTACAATTTAATTGCATTGAATCAATAATACAAAAAAAGAATGGAAATGTAAAAGTTTTTTGGTCTAAAAATGTGTATTTACATATGTAATTCATTTTAAGCAAAATGATAAGATATTAATACATATGTTATTGTTTTTTATGACAAAAACTACATAATGAACGCAACAAAATCTCCCCAATGACTTTATTGAAATTTATCAGTAATTTTAGAAACTTAATTAGGTATGTATATAAAAAAATCTAATGCCAGATCTTTAAGTAAAACACAATATAAAATAACATTTTTGTAGAACAGAGTCTACATAAATCATTTTGCCAAACTTTTATCATAATTTAAGGAATATCGCCTTACCGATACTATTGAATAGAATCTGGGCACTTCTAAATAAACTTTCCATTATAATTACAACTAACACTTTTGGTGCAATATACATATGCTTGTATACTTATAAGAAACAATAACTTGAGAAATACTGACCTCGACAACACAATTGTTTTAATTAGTTTATTGTTATGAGAATTGTAAATTTGAGTGCCGCAACAGATCGGGTCAACTTCGGAAGGGTATAGTGGTTCACAATATTATTATAATTAACATCAACAGATGAAACAAGAACAAAAATAAGCACTTTTTAAAATGATATATGTATAATATTTTAAGTTGTAAGATTCGGCTTAAAATTACATCGTATTTTTGTAGTTGAATATATTGTAATAAATAAAGTATGTATGTAATTTCCCATACTCTTATAATAAAAATCCCTGAATTTTATTAAAATGTCACTAGTCAATCACATTTATTTACACTAACACACTAAATCACACAGAATAATCTGTAAAATAAATAAACATATGTATTTAAATATAATATTGTCTAAAATTGTTATATGTAATTAATATCAAACTTACCATCATAAAGCCAGTTAGTTTTTTTAGGGTTTTTGTTGCATGTTTTGATATATAAAGCATTATCAATTGGCCTCTTCTAGAAATTGAATGATATATATTTAATTAAATTGATAAAAAATATGTATATGTTTACAAACCTTCTCTTTGCAACTACTGAGCATTGATACTACTGATAGGCATACGGATCTCACCGAGAGTGCAGGAGACCAGTCTTCGGTCAAAATTGAAAGACATATATGGCCATTTGAATAAATGTGAGGATGAACAGGAATATGATTGCCAACAAATGTAACCTAAGCCAAATAAATATTAGTCAGATCTTAAAAAAAATTGATGGCATTATAAGCAAACACTTCTTCTTAACACGGTCAAGCTTCTTAAGAAATATTGATAGCTATTAAACACTCTTTCACAGTAATATTATTAATTAGGGTCAAGCAAGGTCAACATTGCAATTTTGGTGACCACACATTAATAAAATTAATTATTTTTAAATGATTAAAGTTAATTGTATAAACTTAAAGCTACTCGAGCATAGTGTATTTTTTATGGTTTCATTTATGTAAATAGTAAAATGGGTTGCCTTGTGGCCCAGTGGTTAGTGTAACGGATTCGTGAGTGAAGACTCCCGGGTTCGATTCACGGCACCGGAGTCACTTGGTAGATCTAGCTTAGCAAACTAGATCTTAAGTACTCATTGCTGTGTGGTGGCCTGGGAAACCATCTCTACTATATTCTCCCGTAAAGGCCAAGGTGGCCTGGCCAACCCCTTATAAAGGGACTCCCGTCAATAGGGAAGGCGTCACGATATTTAAATAGTAAAATTACAAATCAACTCACTTCGGGTGAATCAAAGGGATATTTATTGGGAAATTTGAATTGTAACATGAATTCTTCTCCTTCGTATAATGTCCCTGCAGCACCCTCTAAATGGACAACCCAACTGAAAACACGCAAAAAATGATTAATAATTTTTAGTTTCTCTTAAATCAATTAATAATAATATTAAGCATACACTGTAAGATTTTGACTAGCAAGTTCTCCGTCTACGCTCATTCCAGGGGGTGGTTCTTTTATTAATGACATCAATTCTTTTTTCAACCGTTTCTGAAAACAAAAAGATTATTATTTTTTGTATAAAAATGAGAGTTATATCTTATAGAGTAAATGTAAATATAAAATAGGTAGTTTTTTATACGCTTTAGATGGGTATAAAATTGAAAATCAGTGTAAATGATTAATGTAGTGAGGAATTAAATACAAATCCAATATACTCCAAATAAAATGCAACCAGCGTTATTTTATTAGGAATCAGAACTCCCTACTCATATGATGTATTATATGTAAGTGATTATTACAATCAGTCTATCAGAATATACCAGACTATATCGGACTATACCTCGGATGGAGACACTGCCGACATTGTGAAGACCACCAGTGACTGTGAGGGGCGAGGCCAGCGAGGCCAGTGAGGCCAGCGAGGCCAGCAAGCACTCAAGGGCACTTCTGCTATATACAACGAGCACGAGAGCCCCCGCCACCACAGCTATAGACACTACTGTCTACTCCAACTCTACTTTCTCACGTCCACTCGACTTTTGTGAGTCTGACAGATCCAGATTCACACCACTACTGCATTCATACATTATATCATTGGATTCGATTTATTCTTGTCGATTCTAATTTGGTACTGATTTACATTATTATGCTCAATTATATTACACACAACGGACGAAAAACAAGTTTTTCAATTCATTAATGCAGTAGTTAAAATAAAAATATTGTATTTATTTATACATGGCCAGATAACAAGACCGTGAACAAACTGCAGCTTTCGGTTTGACATGTCGTTATGATTATATGAGGAGATATGAAGATACAACAGGAATAACATCATCTTGAGGAGACCAGACTACAAGCATGGTTATTGAATGGGCGGGGCTTACTGAAGAGTTGTCATGAGTGAGTCGTGGGTTGAAAATGTGAATGCTGGCAGCTGCAAGAGAGTTGCTCTGTTGGCTGTGTCCATGGCATTACTGCTTCATCTCATCTTGCATTCCTCGCAAGGTCAGCAATGATCCATACACAGTATATTTTATGAAATATCTTAGTCATCCGAATGAGTCTAATAAATGAACATTGATTATACTTTTTTGTTTCAGGTGCAGACTCTTGTAGCTGGTTAGTAACTCTAGGAAGATATAATAGAGGCAACAAAGAATGGCAACCTTATGGTTGTATGCTACACCGATACTCGCAAACGTAATTTATTTCTACTTGAATTTAATTTTATAATTCGTAAGTATCACACTTATATCACTGTTAATTTATTTCAGAGATACGAGGCATTGTTTTCGATACTTGGCGTTTTGGGGACGGGACAACCATTTTGCGTTTATTGGAGATGAAAGAATTTTGCAGCTTTACAAATCATTTGTTTGTAAGAAGTTTATGCATGTTATAAATAAAAAAATTTACCTTAAAATCCTTTTACAATTTAAGCTCAAATCAAAGTTGATAATGAATTAGACAAAGGTAGTGAGACTCACGCAAAACAAAGTAATCAAACAGATCTCATGTATCACGATGGAAAACTTCATTTTTCTGCTGAGTTCATTTGGAGCTCTCAAATATCTAAGAAGATGGTCGAACAGTTTAGATCTTGGTAAATTTCTGAAAATGTTAGTAATATTTCCATGAATAATTTTTAATTATTTTTTAGGAAAAATGATAAAAATCCACCAAACACAATAATTGCTGGTTGTGGCACAAGTATAATTAGAACATATAATGCATCAATGAAAGCTTTAGAAGAATATCGTACAAATTTGACAAGACTCGTTCAACCTATCGATAGTCTGAGTATAAAGAAAACTAATGTTCTTTGGGTGTTACAAGAACCTGTAGATGATGATAAAATGAAAATACAACATCAAGTATTAAACAATGAACAGATCGAAAAATATAATAAAGCTGCAACTGAGGTGAATTGAAAATGATTTTAATAATTTTTTTAATCCATATTAATAAATTTCCATGCTTTCAGGTTCTTACTCATTCTAGTGCAAAATTATGGAGATCATCTGCGCTTATTGTAGCAGGAGCATTTTCTGCTGATGGTTTATCACTTAGTCCGACTGCATTAAAGCATGATACACAAATTTTACTCAACATGTATTGTAATGATCATATGAATTTTAACGACGGTACCTGCTGTTCATCAGTAGAACCATATACGGTTCTTCAAGTTGTTACATTCTCAATTTTCTTTATATGGTAAGAAATTTATTTGTATTACATACGTATATGTATATACACAAGAATTCTGTGTTACTGAATACTTTAAATTTTTTTTTAGTATAATTTTTACAATTGTTTTGACCATTATGAAGCTGTTAGAAAATTTCAAACGCGGTCAAGATTACATACTTCTTCATTCAAATCCTCAAATCAAATCAACAGATCCAAATTTATATCAAGTGTTGACGGCTCTTTCTACCCTCGGATTGATAGTATGTTATTTTTATCTTTGTGATAGATCAAATTTTTTTATGAAAGAGAATAAGTATTATTCTGAATGGAGTTTCTGGCTACCTGTTGGATATGTTTTGGTACTTGGACTATTTTTTACTGAAGATGCCAGAAGTACGAGAATTTTACATAGGGAACAAACAATAGAATGGAAAGGGTGGATGCAACTTTTGATATTAGCTGCTCAAGTCACGGGAGCTACTCGACTTTTACCTATACATTTATTAATGAGAGGACTGAATAGTGCATATTTGTTTCTTTCTGGATATGGACACTTTTCTTATGCATGGCACACTGGGAATACTGGGCTAGTACGAATGTTTCAAGTACTATTTAGATTAAATTTTATGACTGTAGTTTTATGTTTCACTATGAATAGGCCGTATCAGTTCTACTATTTCGTGCCTCTGATATCATTTTGGGTTGTACTTTTGTATTTGATTTTATCATTACCACCATATGTCACTGCACATAGTAGTGAAGGAAATCCATATCAATATTTTTATTTAGTCTTAAAATTCATTGGATTATTTACAATTATTACAGTCCTTTATATGTCAGAAGTATTTTTTGAAAAAGTGTTTGTTACCCGCCCGTGGAAAGCACTTTTTGTAACCACTGATGATGATATTCAACAGTGGTGGAGTCATTGGAAGCAAGATAGGTACTCATTATCTTGTGGAGCTGTATTTGCTGCTATTTTATTACTTATACAACGCCATGGCTTCTTAGACGATAGTTCCCATGGAAATCTTTTGTCGCCTCGGTGGTCAATTTGTGCAGCATTTGTTGCTTTGGTAGGTTTAGGTTCTTGGTTTGCACTCCCATACGTTTGTATTAACAAGCAAGATTGTGATGAAATACACAGTTATATCATAGCTATTCCTGTAGTAAGTTATATAGTTTTAAGGAATGTATCTGGAGCTTTAAGGTCAAAGTATTCCAGTTTCTTAGCATGGTTTGGTGATATATCACTGGAACTTTTTGTCTGTCAACATCACATATGGCTTGCGGCGGACACTCACGGTGTTTTAGTTTTGATTCCGAATGCTCCAAATTTAAATCTGTTGCTACTTCCTTCATCTTTGTATGCGTAGCTCACGAAGTAAGAAGGATTACCTCTATTATTTTGCCGATAGTTGTGCCATCAGATTTAAAATTATGTATTAGAAATTTTATAGTATTTATAATAATTCTAGTCCCCATAGGCAAACATGATGGGATGTTCTAAGTTTATACGTTAAAACTTAAAAAAGTCCCATTGAACCATGTTACCTTAATCATAAGACTTCTTAATGTAATTTCCTAGTCAATATGATTATCACACCTTTTTTTGTAAACTAAAATGTCCAGTTGATTTCCTTTCAAATTGAATTTTAAATATTTTTTATATCAAGTTGAATCTATGTGATATACTATTTTGTGAATTCTTATTTTATATTTCTTTCAAGTCTCATTCAAAATATTAGCTCCTGACATGTTTTTAATTGTTCAATTAGTTTTTTGGGGTGATATTTTTGTGCTTTTTACTGTACTTATACATGTATTTTTGGTTTATTGTATTATTGCATTAAGATAACAGTGCTTCGACCTTTTGTTTATTTATTTGAATTTATAATATTGACATATTTACAATCTTTAGAATGCTTGATTTAATTAATATGTCATGGTGTGCCTGATTCAACATACACATATTTTTTAAAATTCCCGAGTGAGTGTATTTATAATAATTCCCATGTATATAACACTTTTAATTTACCCATTCCATGATAAATTTACTGCATTTGCACAAATATTTAGTAGCGTTATTGAAAAATTATCTTTGTGATATTTTGTAAATAAGTGAGACTCAGCTATGTAAGTTAGATTTCATCTTAACTCTTTTCTAACTACCAACCAAAGACGGCAATAAAGTATTTTCAAATATAATACAAATATTATTTTTAGTGTAGATAATGTCACACTTGTGTCCCCTTCAACCAAATTAAAATTATTTTGACCAAAAGTTTATCATTGGTGTACTATTAATGACTGACCTCATTTATTGTGTGATGGTCAACTATAAAAAAGTCAATTAAATAAATATGTAGTATGATTTGATCGAAACTATTGATGGATTCATTGTTAATGCCCCCTTATTTGTATAGTAAAAGACAGATTTTTTTATGATAATAATATTATTTAAAAATGTTTATTGTTATCACAGCATTTTCATAAACAACATAATAAACAATGATGTGTAAACATAATTCATTTGTCATATCTATTGAGGAATTATGTATTTAATTTGTATAAATTTTATGACATGATTGAAATGATAAATCACATGACTAGTTCATTGTGTGCTCTTTGCACTGATTTATTAATGCCTCTTCAAGGATTTCCGCTCAATACATAGAATAATATAACACAAATTCCTGGACTGTGAAAGAATAATTTCGTTCTTATCATATAGACATTGTATTATGACAATTAAATGAGGCACATTTTTATATGTGTACTTATATATTTTTTTTTATATAAATACCCTTTATCATTTGTACAAACATTGTATATCAATATCGAAAATTGCTTCTTATTTAAAAATAGATGATCTTACTTATTTTAATATAATAGTTAGTTTATAACATCAGTACATTTAAAGGTTTCCGGGTAACTAAAATAAAAAGTAAGTGGATATATAAATAATAATTGAACGATGAAAATTGTTTTGTTAAATTCCAATCATTCTGGCAAATTAAACTCTGATCAGTTCACCGGGTCATTTGATATCATTAAAAGTTGACATTTTGTAGTAATAGATAAATTTGCCACAAGTTATTGTTAAAAAATAAATGTAAATTCAATTCAAAACTTTTTGAAAGATAGCACACCAACCCACATAATGTGTCATTATGAAACTGTGCAAAATATTTTTTCACTAAACACACTTCATCGGCAGATCAAGAAACTTTAATATTGAGGAAATATTTTCTAAAATATTCAGTATAGAAGGTCAGGAATTTTTCGTCAAGGTGAGAGAAAAAGAGCTCTGGGTGTCGATTGTAGATTTGATATCAGTTCTTTTGTCACCCTTATCATGGTGCAAATCCACCTTGGAATGTTTCACACGGGAAGTGAAGACATCGTAGCCCAAGGAGATGGTGCTATCATACAAAACTCTATATTTCGTAGGCAGGAGATAAAAGTTGATTATTTGAGCTGGCGGCCAAACTATCCATTCCGCCGCGTACAGCTTCCAGAACTTGTGCCTCAGTTCAGTCTTGAGCTCTTCCAGGGTGACGTCTTCGAAGAGAGCACAGCTGACGAAGAAGATGGAGATGATCACCGGAGAACAGATCAGCTGGTCCAGCAACAGCTTCTTGGCGATGATGGCCACGCTGCGACCAGGCAAGCGAGCATCCAGCAGCAGGTACCAGTAATGGCAGACCAGCCCCACGCCGGCGCCAGAAGCTGCCATCAAGCCACTCCTCCTGCCGCTCCAAGCCTGGCTCTCTCCACTGACCAGCTCGTACTGCTGCTGCAGCCAGTCTCCGGTGCCAGACAAGGTCACCGAGATGGCCACGTTAGTCACCACCAGATACTTGGGGCTGAAGGCTCTCTTCGCTGTCTGCCTCAGCTTCAGGGTCGCCGGGTGCCGCGATACTTGCACCAGAGTTTTCCGCAGCCAGTTCATGGTAACCTCATCAAAGGACACTGCACTGGTGAACCTGTACACTATAATCAGTCACAAGTCAGAACACTCGCAACTCTTCGCGTCATCTGACTCGAGACTGGCGAGACTGGCGAGAGGAGTCTGCGGTGATCCGATCAAATAATATCATACACATTATACACTTTCTGTTATCACTCGTGGAACTCATTCTTATCACTAATAACCTCTTCAACTGTCAAACGTCAAACGTCACGTGCGTTCTTTTATACTAATACATACAAACTACCATCAAACTACATCATCTGTGAATGCAACACTAATAAGACGACACTGCTAAACTAGATTACTTGATTAGTATTATACAACGAAAAGTTCTTTTTTATATCATTAATCTAATCCAGGCGATGATACATTTTTTAAATTAACAGCCATAAAGCATTGCAGTGACATTTGGATAACCTAAAGCGACCGATGTTTACAGGCCTACCTTCAACATGTCTGCATTGAGAAGTATTTCTTGTGGGCTTTCCTATTTGATGCGGATAAGAGGAAAACATATTTTGAAACGAACGGTAGCGACGAATGGAGAACTCTCGCAAGAATCACCTCTGAAAAAACTAATAAATGACTCTTCATTGATTCGCGAAGAGGAAAATGAAGATTGGGCCACTCCCCCACACCCCGGTCCGTTGACTCTATGGGATGATATAGAAGATGAAGGAATCGATCCGAAAGATACGAGTATTATTATGTTTCCGGGGCAGGGGACACATTACATCGGAATGGGAAAAAACCTACAAAAATTTCCTCGAGCCCGTGAAATATATGAAGTTGCCAAAGAAGTCACGGGGTAAAAAAAACATGTTAAATAAAAACGCTCTTTCCAACACTTTAAAAAAAATTACAACTTCGTTTTAGGGTTGATTTGTTAGCAATCAAAGATCCTGAAGAATTAGCAAAACACGCTCAAGTTTCAGTAGTTGTTAATAGCTTAGCCACCTTAGAAAAACTTAGAGAAGAAAAACCTTCCGCTTTAATGTCTTGTGTTGCGACAGCGGGATTTTCATTAGGAGAAATAACAGCTTTAATATTTGCCGGATCGATACCTTTTGAACAAGGTAAAACTTTAAAGAACTTGTTGGCTTGAGATAAAATCAAAGTACATATGACAAGTAATTTTTATTTCTAGGGCTTAAATTGGTAAACATTAGGGCGGCAGCTATGGAGGCCGCTAGTGTTGAATATCCAGGTGGAATGATTACAGTTATTTATCATGCAGACACCAATATTCGAAAAGTCTGCAAAGATGTTACATCCAAAATGGTTGAAATGGGAGAAAAAAATACCATTTGCCAAGTAGCAAATTATTTATATCCTCAATGTGTTGTCATATCTGCTACTCAAAAGGTGAAATATATCAGACATTCAAGCACATACAAATTATTAATATTTTTGTTTTTTTAGGCTTTAGAATACATTACCAATAATGCTAAAACGCTTGGCATCAGAAGACTGAAAAAACTTTCTGTGTCTGGACCTTTTCACACTCAAGCAATGGAAACAGCCATTGAACCTTTTATCTCCGCATTAAATCTAATAGATATAGAAAATCCTAAAATTCGTGTCTTCTCATCTGTGAATGGAAAACAATATTATTCAGCTAAACAAATCCGCAAAATGTTACCAAAACAAGTATATACTTATTCGATTAGCAGTTTTTTCAACTGATCGTGATTTTGACCTTCTAAATTGAGGAGTTCAGAGCCAGAGTGGCTTAGTACAGTTAGGCCACACTGATCCTGAATACCTCGATTTATGTTACAGATTATTCAAATGAATATTTATTTTATTTACAGATTATTCAACCAGTAAAATGGCAACAGCTTTTACAAAATTTATATATACGAAAAAAAGGGATGGATTTTCCACTCACTTATGAAGTTGGACCTGGGAATTCATTACGTACTACACTTAGACAAGTAAATGCTGCTGCATGGGATTACTCCATAACGATAAATGAATAAAATTATTTTAGTTTCTATTAAATTAGTAAAGAAATCAAAGGGATTTTTTATTTTTAATATTTAAAAAAATGTGCACGTTAGCTGTTTATACAACACCGACTTAACTTTAGGTGACTTTGATATTATACGATTGGGTATGATAAGATTACAACAGTCATTGTGTTTTAGACAAATTCTTTGGAAAAAAACATATTTGTACTACTCAAGTATTATACCCCTACATGCGGATATTAGTAGCAAAGGGAGTGAAATGAACATAGATATGTTATAATTAAATCATAAAAAATGATAAAATACCTCTATTCTCTCCAATGAAATGAAATAATGAACTAGTATTTTAAATGTATAAATACATAATATGTGGATGCAATAAATAAATAGCGGCGTGAGTGAGTGACGGTAGTGGCGGTTCGCGCGGCACTGGCACACCGGCTACTCTTCTGCTTGACGCCTGCACTGTCAGTATCGAGGCTTTAGTGCGTTAGTTAGAGTTATAGTTATAGTTATAGTTACAGTTACAGTTACAGTTACAGTCATAGTTATAGTCACATAGTGGAGCCGCAGCAACAGTGACAAGATGGAGCCGCCAGAGGGGCAGGGCCGAGGACAAGGGCCGCGCCACCTGGCCGCTATCCTGTCAGGGCCGCAGCTGTCAGAGCTGCCGGTGCAAGTGGTGCAGGCGCTGGACCAAGCACTGGACTCCAAGTTCGAGGAGTTCCTTACGGCCAAAGCAGTGCTCGAGTCTACCAAAACTACTACAGGTACACTTCTTTTCAATTAACATTATTCTATATTAATTAAAACCTCTTCTTTCATTCCTAATATTAGGTCTATTGCATTACTCTATTATTTATCCCTCATTACTCTTTTTCAGCAAATAAAATTGAAAAACTAGAAAAAGATTTAGCTGACGCCATCGCTAATTATGAATTCTGCAAATCAAAATTAGATGCTGAAAATCACAATTTTCTCGAAATCGAAACCCAATTAAAGTTGTCAAAAACTGAACTTCAAAAAACAATAGAATGTCTCAAAAAAAGAGAATCGGACGGGGACGAATTTCGCAGACAGAGAGATTCCGCTGTTGATGAACGTGACGCTCTATTGAATCGGCTAGAGAGAAGGGAATCTGAAATAGATCTTCTCAAAGCAGATATAGAAAGTTTGAGTAAACAACTACAATCTGCGATCAATGCTAAATGTGAAGCGCTCACTCGTAATGATGAGGTTCAGAACAGAGAACTTGAATTGAAATTCAAGGAGCAGAGGCTTGACCAGGAGAGGGTTATGTTTGAATCTAGAATCCAATCGCTGATGGATGAACTCAACCGTACCACATCTGAACTACAATCCTGCAGATTAAGCCAAACTTCCAGAATTTTGAATTTGGAAACCCAACTGACGGAAAAAACTGAAGAATTGAACATCGCTAACAATACCATCACCGCTCTCAACGAAGCGAAGAGGACCTTGACTGAAAATGCGGAGAGTCTCTCCAGAAAACTTTTGGACCAGCGTGATATGGAGAATAAGATGTGTCAGAACTTTAAAACGGAACTGGAAGCAAAGACCAAACTTTCTGAATTATACAAGAGCATGCAAGACGATTCAGTGGCTAAAACGGAAGAATTAAGCAATGGAATTCAAGAACTGCAAAAGTTGCTCAATGAGGCTACTGAAAAGTATGGAGAACTTGAAACAAAATACAAACAAATGGAACTGGACAATGAAGAGGTAATTGAGAAAAAGAATGAGTGTATAAATGCACTTAAACAAGAACTTGAAAATGCCAATGATTTGCTTCAAGCATCGAAAAATGAAAACTTAAATATTGCTTTGGGAACTCTATCGCCGTCTGCAGCTGTAGCCAGCAAATTTATCAAAACGGGCATGTCCCTCACTGAAATTTATACACAGTTGGTGCATGTCTCGAATGAGTTGGCTAAAGAGCGCCAAGAAAAAGAACAGTTAGATTTATCTTTGAAGAGCATGGTTCGAGAATTAGAAGAAAATGCTCCTACATTAAGAAAGATTCGCCAGCAAAATGAGGAAACCCAAGAAAACAATGCAGCACTTTCCCAACAAATTGATTCATTGATGGCTGAATGCAATCAACTCCGTGATGATTGCACTGAAAGCACTAAGGTGTCCAGTCATTATCAGAGAGAAAATCATAGACTAAAGAGCGAAATGACAGATTTGGGTCGACAGGTTTGCTTCTTATTAAAGGAGATAGAGCAAAGCCGAGGTGGTACATTCCCCAGCGGTGATAGTGAATCTAATGGAACTTTAACCGGCAGCACTACTGGCTCGTCTGAAAACAGTTCATCTAGAATTATATCCAAAAATTTAGTTACTTTTAGTGATATTCAAGAACTGCAAGCTAATAATCAAAAACTGTTGAAGTTAGTTAGAGAATTAACTGACAAACAAGAAGAAAATGATAGGCTCAGAGATCAATTTGAAAATGGTGAGTTGCAATCTAAACTAGAATGGTATAATACTAGAGTAACTGAATTGACTGAAGCCCAAGATCGTCAAACTAAAATGGTAAATGGATTGATTAGACAGAGAGATATGTATAAAAAACTTTACCATGACAATATGAAAACACAAGGACATGATGTATCGATGAATTTAGATAAAAGTGATGTTTCCATAAATATGAATGATAGTCATAATAAATCATTACAATTGACACCTCAAAACCAAAGTGTTAAATCTGGTGATATAGAAAAACTGGAAACTCAGCTTGCAGAAACCCAACGTCAATTAGATCAGCAAAAGCAAGAATATATCACATATAAAGAAGTCATGATACGCAACGAAAAGAATTTGATTGAACAACATGAGAATATGCAAAAGAAACTAACACAATTAAATGCTTCTTATTCCAAGTGTGTCTCACAATCTGAATATAATAATGAACGTTATAAAATATTGCAAGCTAATGTTACTACTTATAAAAAACAAATAGCTTCATTGGAAGAGAAAAATAAAGTTTATGGCTCCACCATTGCTAAACATGAAGTTTCATTAAAACATTTACGAGATGAAGCTCTGAATGCTCAAAGTAAATTATCCAAGGCCGAAGTAGTGCTGGAAAATGTTCAACAGGAATGTAAATTTTTGAAAGAAACTGAAAAGAGATGGCACACAGAGAGGGAGCTTATAAATCGAGAGAGACAGAGTCAAAATTTACTTATGAACAATATAGAACTTATTAAAGCCAGTATGGAAAGAAATGAAGGAGAATCTAGAATAAGGTTGGAAAGTAGATTAGATGAAGCTAATCGAGAATGTGCTGCACTCAGAAGAAGGCTTCAAGAAGAACAGGACAGGTTCAGAGATTTAGCTACAAACTTAGAAAGGCAAACGTCACAAGCGAAGATTCGAATGGAGGAAGAAAAAGCAGTTGCTGATTCTTTGAAAACTGAGTTAAATTCTCTGAGAGATGAATTGAATAATAAATCAAACCATATTGAAGAGCTGAGTAAAAAACTCTCTGACATCACCAACCCAATTAAGATGGTAGATTCGCAAAATCCATTAAAAACTCTGCAGAGACAAGTTAATGAGAAAGATGTAATGATACACTCCCTCCAAGAACAGTTGACTTTGTGTAAAGAGCACATTAAGCAATATTGTGATATATCAGAGTCTGCTGAAAAAGAATTAAAGAAACTCAATGAATCCTTTGATGATTATAGGAATGAAGCTGAAATTAAAATCAATACTCTACAAATTGCAGAACAACAATTAAAAGAAAAATGTTCTGAACTGGAAGCTGAACTTTCATTACAATCGGATGGGAGACACGAAACATTAACTAGCTTAAAATCCGATTTGGTACGTGCTCAAGAAAAAGAAAAACTATTATTATCAGATCTTGCAGAGAAGGCAGAAGCATTGGAAAAAATTCGAGAAGAATATAGTAAACTCTCTGAAAGTTTGCAAGCCGCCGAAGAGAAATATGCTCACGAAATGGTATTACATTCAAATGACATTCAAGCATATTCTCAATCAAAGGAACAAGTAACCAAATTGATTAATGACATTAATCAATTGAGATTAGCTAAAGATCAAGCAGAAAATTCGCTAAATGAAAGTAAAGATGCTTGGAAAAATATGGAAAAAATGCTTATTGATGAAAAATGTCAATTGGAAGAGAGATTTAACGATATGGGAAAACAGAATGCTTTGTTATTGGATCAAATACAATCTCTTAGTAATCAACTAGCTATTATTCATTCAACAAGGCCACCTACAGATAATCTTAATGAATCATCAGGGGATGTTTCTATGAACAGATCATTTACAGAAGATGAAATTCGTTCTTCAGAACAACTTGTGCAAGTGATTAAATATTTGCGTAAAGAACAGAGCATAATAACCACCAAATTTGATATTATTCAAGCAGAAAATATTAGAATCAAATCACAGTTAGAAATAACAGAGCAAAAATTGGATGAAGCCAAACTAGCTCTTTCCAATGAGCGTGAAAAATCTGATATTAATTCATTGACTGTCAGTAAACATTCTGAAGTATTAAGAAAGGTTGAAACTCTTAATGCAATAACAGATAGTAATATGGTATTAAGAGAAGAAAGAGATGGATTATTATCACGGGTTAACGACTTATCTGAAGTAGCTAAGAAATTAGAAGAAACATTATCACCACTGCAAGAAAAAAATAGAGAATTATCTGCTAAAGTTGACTCGCTTCATTCTGAAAATGTTTCTTTGAAAGCTGAAACTACAAGGTGGCGTACAAGAGTTAATTCTCTAGTTGAAAGAGCTAACAAGACTAGTCCAGAAGATTGGAAACGTCTCCAAAATGAACGTGAAACATTAGCCAAAATGCTCACCACAGAAAAAGAAAATATCAAGAAACTCAATGAAGATTCATTGATAATCAAAATGGAAAAATCACGATTAGAGGAGCAAATAAATCTTTTGACCAAACAGCATGCAGCTCAAACGGACGAGCTGAAGAAATGTAATGATGAAATTGTTACATTGAAAAAAGATACAGCTAAAATAACTCAAGACTTGCGTGAATGTAAACTCTCCGTAACAGAAAAGATTGACGAAATAAACAAACTCACCGAAAGCATTGCCAGCAAAGATGCTCTGTTTGCCAATCTACAAAACAAAGAAATTCAAATTAGAAAAATAGCCAAAAAATACAAGTCGCAATATGAAGATTTAGTAAAACAAGTCGATGAAGACAAACAAAAACTTGAAAATGAAACAACTTTGAAATTACAGACACAGGAGGAAAGTCAACGTACTTATGAAACTACAATTATCGATATGGAAAAATTACATACTGAGAAAATTTCAGAACTAACATCTCAAATTAATACAACCTTAGAGGAAAATGAAAATCTTAAAAAAGAAATTGAAAGACTCACAACCAGTATCAAGGAAGTCGACGACAAATCCAAGCAACTAGTAAAGCAAGCGAGGTCTAAAATAGTGCACATGACTGAGGAGAAAACTACAATTGAAAAAGAATATAATGAATTAAAATCTAAAATAGATGCCTTTGAACAAAACAAAGAAGAAAATGACACAAGAATAGACCTTTTGAAATCTCAATATGAAGGTCGCGTAACAAGACTTGAAAAAGAGAAAAATGAGTTGCTTCAAGAAAAGCAGCAAGAGAGTGTACGCACATCTCGAGAAATTGAGAACTTAAATCAAAGAATTAATAATTTGCAAAGACAACTTGATCGTGGCAATCAACAAAGTGCTAAACCATCAACGAGCTCTAGTCAAGGTGATAAAACCACAAGTGACCCACCAACCGCTAACATCAAACCCATGTCAGGTAGGTTATTTAATTTTTTATGAATTGAATAACATTGGGAATTATGTTAATAATAAATAACTATATTTACAGCATCTGTGTCTGGAATATCACCTCAACAGTCAGTCGGTGGTCGCAGAGCTGGTGGTGAAACACCTTTTGCTTCAATCCGACCGATGGCTTCACATGCCGGAGCGAGAACAGCTGCCGTGTTGCCTACAACTCAACCTACTTCTCCTGCACATCCAAATGTTCCAGCTAATCCTCATCATCAAACACCACATACCACAGGTAATTTATAAAACATTTAACAAATCTATCTGTAAGATGAAAGCTTGGATCTTCTTTTTCAAAAAAAAAAAAACTAAATACGTTACACTACAAATTTGACTTTATGACTCATCTGATTTTCTTTCATACAGGCAGTTTATCGGGTGATACCCTCTCGACTTCGCCGAGTAGTTCTCATCATACCACAGAATACATGCCGGCCAGTTCATCTGCCGGAGGTGTCAGGCATCATCCTCATCATGCACGTCATTTACCGCCTACACCTCCAGAATCCACACAGGTTTTAACATAAATGGAATCAACACATCCGATTATTGTTTATATTAATTATTTATATTTTATACAGGATATGGAATCAGAAGTACCCGGTGGAAGTGAAGGAGCAGCTGTTATAGGCAGTGTCACAATCACACCATCGCAAGCACCATCCACTGCACAAGCTGCCCCACAAGTATAATTTTTTTTAACATTGAATTCCTCAAATGTATAAATAGAAAATCAATCATCTGTATATCTGAATCAACAGGCGGTTGCAATGGTTATTCCAAGGATGGAACCACCGAGTGTTGCAGCTCATGTCCATGCAGAACTTCCTCAGACACATCACCATATTCATCATCAGGTATATATTTTTTATTTTAGAATATATCCAAAAGTTAACATATGTTTTTTTTATTGAAGCAACAGGCATCAAGTTCATCTGGTAGTAATAATTCAAGTTCAACTGTAACAACTTCACACGGACCTAATGGTGGTAATGCATCAACCCAATCTGATAGAGAACGCAGTCTTAAGAGACCTCGATTACCACCTGACAACTCTCCCAAGCAAGCAAAACGAACCAAGATCCAGGCTAGACTTTGTTTTATTATTAAAAATTAATTTAAAATATGCAAACTAATAAAGAATCTTTTACATTTAGGGATTCCAAGGAGTTACAGAGTCTGATATTGAATATCAGGTACCGACCTCGTCTCAACGCGACCAAGAAGATGACGGTGTCATAGTTGTAGATTCAGATGATGAAAACTATCAAGTATGAATAAATTTTTTAATTAAATATTTATAATGATTTCCATGTTCTCATCTTATATTCTTCAGGATCGAGAGATGTACACTGAAGAAGAAGAAGAAGAGGAAGACGCAGAAGAAGAAGATGCTGATGATGATGATGTAGAAGGAGAGGAAGAAGATGATGATGATGATGAAGCCCGAGAAATCGGAGAAGAAGGTGAAGCTGAAGAAGATGAAGATGAAGTTTCCGGTGACGTTGAAGGCACTAGCGGTAATAATGAAGTAGAGATTATAGAAGAAGAAAACTCTCAGGTATGATTAATTTAATTTATCAAAATATTAATAATGTAAATAATGATTGATATTATTTGTAAAAAATAGGAAATGCCTGCACAATCTGGTGATGCTGATATTGGTGGATCCGGAGATATTAATACAGGAGAAGCAGCCAGTGATACAAGTAGAATTGAAGCACCTTCGACCGCCCCACCTCCATCACGAGGACAGCAAATAGAAACAATAACAAGTGGATCTGAAGGTTAAAATCTTAGTGCATTTCGTGCACTATTTTCATGCTTCTGCATTTTTTGACATTCGTTTGTAACTAAAAGTAACTCACTCATCATGTTTATATGATTCCATTGAATTTAGAATAATACAAATTTTTATATATACATATTTAAATGATTATTTTGTACATTTGGTATATTTATAAGTGTATGATTTATTACCTTTTAATTGAAAAAAAAATAGTTATCAATAAATTATATTCTTAATAAGCAATATCCTATTCTTTCTTTTGTTTAAGTTTTTGTTGTTCAATTTAATGTAAATGGTGGATTTCAGTTCATAACAAACGAATAAGTAGCAAATAATTTTTTGTCAAATTCATTCATTCATAAAACTTCCATAAGAAATCACTTTCCATTCTGTCATAATAATGCTGTCTGATCGGGATAAATGTAAAAGCAAAAATAGAAATAAAATGTGTAATAAAAAATTGGCAGCAGTTTTCTTCACCATTTCATTATTTTTTACTAATAATATACGAGATGTAATCTCTTTAATATTATGCTATTTCTATGTTATTTTTTTACGTTTTTATAATGGCAATAGAAAAAAAAGTGTAGAGATGTGAAATAATTATTACTGTTCACGAGTTTTATAATGATTTTCTTCTCCATTATAAATAGGTATTTTGGATATTGAAGAAGTACTTAAAATCATATATTAAATATGCATATTTTTAAAGGAACTGGTATAAGCAGTGGAAGTTTGATGTTGGGAGCCGTAGCAAGCGGAGTAGGTTCAGCCGGAGTGAGCGGAGTGTATGAAGAAGGTGATGACGGTATTGTGCCATCGACTCCGACACTTTATGTACCTCGCCGTAACGATGGGTAAATTTCATCAAGAACAATGAATGAGTAATGTTTAGATATTTGATATGATATAATATTTGCATAATTATTTAGTTTTGGAGAGGCCGTTAGTTCACCAGTTGCCGGAAGCTCTGGAGGATCAATAAATACAGGACGTTTTACATTTGGTGACGGAGGTAATGGAAGTGGTGGTGGAGAGATGGAAGATACTCATGCTGATTTGACGGCTCAACTCGCTCCTCATCATCCTGTACCTCAAAGTAAGTACAGTGGAACCCTGATATAATGAATTCCTCGATGTAATGAAATTTTTCAATTCCCCTTGACACTCCAATCTATCCTTATGTTAATTTTACCTCTATATAAGGGAAGTTTCTTTTCAAAACCTTCTATACATCGAATATTTCAATAATGTCTAGTACAAGGCTATATAACAAGAATAATACTGTCTAAACTTAGAAATCCTTAGCTGATGATATAATTTTTTGTGTTCTTTATTTACGCACTTTGTATTCTGGATTTATTCTAATTAATATTATGTTTGTTTTAGTAATTCGTGCTAAGAATTTAATGACATACATGTAATATGAATGGTTTTGAACTTCTATATAACGAAGTCTGCGAAAAAAACCTCAATATATCGAAATCCCCAATTGCTTTCAGTTCTTAAAACACATATTTATTTTAAGTTTAAAGAGATCTTGTTCCCTTTTAGCTCCATTTTTTTTTTCATTTAACAATACATATAATAATAATTGTGATAGGTGACGTACCTTCAATAACCATCACCGGGCCCGGTTCAGAAGAAGAATTAGTGATTGGCGCTGAACAAATTGCTGGCAGCTCAGAAGTGGAATCAGAAAATTCTACAGTTACCGCTGGAAACGATGAAGAAACCCCCACCGTTAGTTCCCAAGGCAGTCAACCGACATCACCTCAACAGGTAATTTCAAGAAAATAACAATTGAATCACATTCTCGGTGGAATTCCATATTCAAAACATTTCAAATATAATTTAATCTTTCAGCAGGTGGAAGAAGGACGCGAGGCAGAAGCCAGTGTATCGTCAGAGAGTGTATCTCACGATTCGAGTAACAACAGTCCAATGAGTTTTCCTACAGGCATTCCAAGGGGATCCATAAATAATAGACGGAACAACAGACGATTATTAAGACCATCACAGTCCCGTTCATCTCCTCATCAACATAGAACACCCATAATTTGGGGCAGTGGTAACAATATCTTTAAATATTTGATCTATTATTTTTTTATTACATTCATATAAATGTGTGTTTAATTTATAGATGTGGATGGCAGAGGAGGTCATTACATGCGGGGACTACAGAGAGGAGGTAGACAGATAAGGCGGCCAAATGGAAGATTTATGCGTTATTAGTTTGTCGAATTGAACATTATTGGAAGTGATTAATATTATATTATTATGTATCATAGTTTAAGCATATTATTATTTTATATTAGACTGCAGGTTGTTCCTTTACACATTATTGTATTACTTGACAAAAAAATAAAATAAAATAATAATAACAAAAATAAAATAATAACATGATTTTCTTCCAACAGATATAAAACATGTTTAAATATTTGATATTAAATAAAATATCACATTCTGTATATGTATATAGTTTTTTTAATCTGATAAATATTTTATGTAAATTAAGTATGTGATGAGGATATTTTAGTTTCATATCAACAACAATTCTGTGATGAATTAAGGCTCAGCGCACGACTATTTTCCATTAGGTCCAGATGCCAGGCGTCCTCTAGTTATAATCGCCAACCTCTTTAAATACACTGTCTACGTTCATCCTGTCTATTGCCATCCAATGTGCAACATAATATTCTGTGCCATTTAAGTAACTAAACATACGTTAATAATTAACGGTAGTGTATAAGGTCATCCGAGGAAAATTTGATGGAAGGTGGTTATGGATCAAAGAGTTTAGAGCACATATTTAAAAAAGGATGATGGATATTTGCAAAGTGAGAAAAGACAGTAAAAGTATGTAGCCGTATAATAAATACATAATACATGCCTGAATTCTGAAATTAATCAATAATAAATTTTGTTTTCAATCAATTAATGTTTAAAAAAAGATTTAAGTATTGTTTTCCGGTCCTGTTTGGTTATATCATGATTCAAGGTCATCATCATCTCAACTAATGTAACAATAGGTTAGTAAGTACAGGGGTACTTACTAACCTTTTGTTACAGTAGTTGTAGTAAGGTACAATAGTAAGGGTACTATTATCTCAATAAAGAACAGATAAAGCACTTAACAAAATATAAAATAATTAGATGATGACAGTTTGATCTGCATCAAATACATAAAAACAATATAAGTTATGCCATAATCCAATATTTTTTTTGTGTTTAAATTAAACAATACAAAGGAAAAAAATTACAACTAAATTGCACAATTTGCTTGCTTTTCCACTAGTAGCTATTTAGGAATTAAAAAAATGTTACACTAATCTTGTACATATTCTGTTGACGTTTACAGAATCTTTTATTTTTATCCTGGATTATTTTGCAACTTTGAAAATTACTCAGAGATCTTGTTTGAAATAATATGTTGATGCTTTGTATGGTTTTGAGTGTGCAAACAATATATTCTGATGTATTTAATGCCTTATAGTGGGATGAATTGGAACGATAAGACGTACTTGTGTTCTTCATATGAATAAAATTTTATCACTATAAAAATGTGATAAATTGGTAGAACTCGGCTAGTACCTATTAGTAGAAAATGTAGTAGAACCTAAAAACTTAAGAATAATACTAAGTTAAAGTTGACCAAAGATTAAAATTGGTCATAAGGATTCAAATAAATTTTCCCAAAAAATCATCGGTATACCATATCTTACCCTCGAATAAATTGAGACCGAGAAAAATCTAAATAGATGTATGTAGACTAACAAGGCCAGAGGCGAAGTTAATCATGAAAAAGATTGTTTATAAAAATATCATAGTTGAAAAAATTGCCTTTGGCTCATCCGCATTCGTAGAGGTCATTTTACTTTGCCACTTACGATTCAATAAAAATATATAACTATTTTAAAATCATGATATACATTGTCGTATCAATCGTAAAAGGAAATTGACTAATAGTTTTCTAATGCAAGGGCACAACCGTGGTTTATCGCATGTTCAGGTAAAATTGATAGAAAATGATGATTTTAAAGGTCGATGCATTAGCGTGTAGCGCCATCTGGACAGCGCAGATATGTAATTATGCACTTCCAGCTGGCCCCTAACAGTTACCGCGAACAGCTACCATCCCGCGTCCTTCCACTTGTGACTTGTGTCACGAGCCTCGGACGGGGAGCATGCCGCTGACAGGCGCCCCTCCTTTGTATACTTCCTCCAAATAAACACACTAATGGCCAGTCTCTCATTTTTCATTTCAACACTCACTCCTGCACTGATACACCGGACCCACAATCATGGGGGCAACTACCCGTTCCCCATAAGAGTTTTATCGTTACAATAAAGTGAAGTCGTCAACGCGAAATATCTAAACAAAAAAACAATGGCGAATTATTAGATAGGTTTTCGGGTAGAAAAACTACTTACAAATAAAGTAGATGTACATTAAATACATTATTTGTTAATAACAATAAATAAATAGTCATCTTTTAACAATATTTCTCCATAATCATCTATCATATATTTGATGTGTTTGTATGAATTTAGCTGTTGCATATGATGCAAAAATGTGTTTTTTTTATTATTTAATAACGCTATTCTGTCTCGGATGAATAAATGTGACCAAAAACTCCATATTTGTATTATTTAGGCAAATTATTTGCAAACCCGATTCGCGAGTATACATATAATATATATAATTGTCTAACTGTGTGTATTTTATATGTCTGTCTGTCTGTCTGTCTGTCTGTACGGGTCAATCTTTCAAATCTTTCAAATATCCTCAGCGTATACAGAGTCGCTATATACAGAAAAATAGTCCTTAATATATCAGGGTATAAGCATTAAAATTCCGTGTGCTCTTAAGTCTTTATGGAACTGAGCCATATATTCAAAATAGAATAGAATATTTGGTAGTGAGACTGCATTTAAATTTGTTGATTATTGAAGATATGCGAAAGTAGCCCTTAATATGTATCGAATACCTTCGAGATATCGTATACTTTCGTTTGAAATATGTTTGCTGTCAGTATTGATCTTAATATATGAAACTTCAAAAAATGTTCATTTTCAATGATTGTTTAAACTATAAAATGGGGCTTTTTCGAAATAGTAAAATGGTCCTATTTGACCGGCAACTAATGTAGATTCATCCATTATCTATAACACGTTTCATGTCTCTGTCAATAGAAGGTAGTTAATCGTAATCTGTAAAATTTTATAAATAATAGTCAATCGAAATCCCATTATGACAGCTAGGTGTTGCTAGGTGTTGCCAGGGGTATAAATAATTCAATTTAAATATTTAATCATAATTAATACATATCTAAAATCTCGAAACGGGTATTTTAATGATAATATTATTTAATTAATTTCAAAATAATATTTTAGAGATATTTAATAATTATACATATAATATATACAGAGTCGCTATATTATATGAAATGCATGGCATTCCTTGCACTGGCAACAATACAGATGCTGACAGCCGCGTCATTCGCGTTGTTATTAACATCTTATACTCCGCTCCTGTTATTTTGTTTATTCGTCATCAACTGAAGCTCCAACATCATCACCATCATCATCATCATCATCATCATCATCATCATCATCATCACAGGTGGACCAACATCTTCTTGCATTTGAATTTCACCCCGTCTGACACGTAATACATGTGTTTAATAATAATAATGACTAGCTCCACAAGATTGAATTCGCGTAAAAAGACAACCTAATCTATTATACGTTTTTAAATAATATTGTAAGCCCTTTTTAACTTTGAAAATAGTATAAAGATATATAGTAAATTTGAGTGGTTATAATATACCTATTCGGGGAACCTTCCACAATAAAAAGGGAATGCATCATTTACAGTACCTCAGTATAATGATGCAGTGAAAAAAAATATATATACGGTTCTACTTTTAATATTATTTTATTCTTCGCTTTTTCCAAAAAACCGTTAAACATTTTATTTTTAAGTTATAATAAAAAAAATAAAAAAAATTATGTTTAAGTTTTAATAAAACTACGTTTAAAAGCTCAAAATAGAAAATTTCCCATTAAAACAAAGCAAAAAATCAGAAATATTTACCATTTAAAATATTAAATAAATTTCACATTTTTTATAGATATTTATATAATTTGATCATGCATAAATATTTATTTATTATATAATCAATTTTTAAAAATCAAAAGAATATTTTGATTGATAAAACACTTTAAAGCAAAAATGAAATCAAAACTCAAAGATAAACGTCCTATTAAAAAACCAGGCAGAACATAAAAAACATTAACAAATTGAAAATTTCAATTAAAATTACCCTAGTAATATATATAATTGTCTAACTGTGTGTATGTTATATGTCTGTCTATCTGTCTGTCTGTCTGTACGGATCAATCTTTCAAATATCCTCAGCGTATACAGAGTCGCTATATACAGAAAAATAGTCCTTAATATATCAGGGTACAAGCATTAAAATTCCGTGTGCTCTTAAGTCTTTATGGAACTGAGCCATATATTCAAAATAGAATAGAATATTTGGTAGTGAGACTGCATTTAAATTTGTTGATTATTGAAGATATGCGAAAGTAGCCCTTAATATGTATCGAATACCTTCGAGATATCGTATACTTTCGTTTGAAATATGTTTGCTGTCAGTATTCGAAATGTATGAAACTTCAAAAAATGTTCATTTTCAATGATTGTTTAAACTATAAAATGGGGCTTTTTCGAAATAGTAAAATGGTCCTATTTGACCGGCAACTAATGTAGATTCATCCATTATCTATAACACGTTTCATGTCTCTGTCAATAGAAGGTAGTTAATCGTAATCTGTAAAATTTTATAAATAATGGTCAATCGAAATCCCATTATGACAGCTAGGTGTTGCTAGGTGTTGCCAGGGGTATAAATAATTCAATTTAAATATTTAATCATAATTAATACATATCTAAAATCTCGAAACGGGTATTTTAATGATAATATTATTTAATTAATTTCAAAATAATATTTTAGAGATATTTAATAATTATACATATAATATATACAGAGTCGCTATATTATATGAAATGCATGGCATTCCTTGCACTGGCAACAATACAGATGCTGACAGCCGCGTCATTCGCGTTGTTATTAACATCTTATACTCCGCTCCTGTTATTTTGTTTATTCGTCATCAACTGAAGCTCCAACATCATCACCATCATCATCATCATCATCATCATCATCATCATCATCATCATCATCACAGGTGGACCAACATCTTCTTGCATTTGAATTTCACCCCGTCTGACACGTAATACATGTGTTTAATAATAATAATGACTAGCTCCACAAGATTGAATTCGCGTAAAAAGACAACCTAATCTATTATACGTTTTTAAATAATATTGTAAGCCCTGTAGCGCTATCTGGACAGCGCCGATATGTATTTATGCACTTCCAGTTAGCGCGAACAACTAACATCCCGTGTACTTCCACTGGGGCACTCATGTTACTCGCCTCGGACCGAGAGGACGTCTTTGTCCGGCGCTCCTCTCGTATATAGTTAAACTCCAATAAATACTGGCCAGTCTCCAATCTTTCATTGCAACACTCAACTCAACACTCTCACTCCTGCACTGATAATCTGGACCCACAATCATGGGGGCAACTCCTCGTACCCCATACTGGTGACCCCTTGTGTGAATACTCGACCTTCTACCGGCCGGCCATGACTGCGAGACCACGAGGCAAGAACATCCACCACAGCCACCAGAGCGACCAGAGAACTCGCAACAGCCACCGGAGCGACCAGAGAACTCGCAACAGCCACCGGAGCGACCAGAGAACTCGCAACAGCCACCGGAGCGACCAGAGAACTCGCAACAGCCACCGGAGCGACCAGAGAACTCGCAACAGCTCGCATGGCACAACAGCTACCACTGGAACAGCAGCCGTTCCAGCGTAGCAGCACGGCGAAGACCGCAAGGGTCCCCACGGCATCAGTCTCCTGGCATACTGACCTCCCGAGACAGTCACAACTTGGACCGCGTCCCTCATCCTCGGCTCCTCGGAGGTGCCACAGTACAACGCAGGGCTGGTGTTTCCCCTGGTGATACGCTTCACCATTAGCCACGGCGGCGCGTCATCCGACTCCTGAGATGTTCGCCGTCCCCTCAGGAACCTTTTCGTCGACGACGCCGACACAGCCTCCGCCCAGATCATGCAGCCGCCCAACAGAAGTCAGCATCGATTAGTCCATCAGTGCAGTGTACAAAATTTTAATTCAATTTTTTTTTCTCTCCGAAACCTTGTAACATTTTTTTTTCTTTAAAATTTTTTTGTAACAATTTTTTTTCTTTAAAAATTTTTTTTGTAACATTTTTTTTTTCTTCTTTGCAATTTTATATATATCAATGTTTTTTTAAAAATTATATCGTTACACTGGGGAGGGAGTCCTGTAGCGCTATCTGGACAGCGCCGATATGTATTTATGCACTTCCAGTTAGCGCGAACAACTAACATCCCGTGTACTTCCACTGGGGCACTCATGTTACTCGCCTCGGACCGAGAGGACGTCTTTGTCTGGCGCTCCTCTCGTATCTAGTTAAACTCCAATAAATACTGGCCAGTCTCCAATCTTTCATTGCAACACTCAACTCAACACTCTCACTCCTGCACTGATAATCTGGACCCACAATCATGGGGGCAACTCCTCGTACCCCATAGCCCTTTTTAACTTTGAAAATAGTATAAAGATATATAGTAAATTTGAGTGGTTATAATATACCTATTCGGGGAACCTTCCACAATAAAAAAGGGAATGCATCATTTACAGTACCTCAGTATAATGATGCAGTGAAAAAAAATATCTATACGGTTCTACTTTTAATATTATTTTATTCTTCGCTTTTTCCAAAAAACCGATAAACATTTTATTTTTAAGTTATAATAAAAAAAATAAAAAAAATTATGTTTAAGTTTTAATAAAACTACGTTTAAAAGCTCAAAATAGAAAATTTCCCATTAAAACAAAGCAAAAATCAGAAATATTTACCATTTAAAATATTAAATAAATTTCACATTTTTTATAGATATTTATATAATTTGATCATGCATAAATATTTATTTATTATATAATCAATTTTTAAAAATCAAAAGAATATTTTGATTGATACAACACTTTAAAGCAAAAATGAAATCAAAACTCAAAGATAAACGTCCTATTAAAAAAACCAGGCAGAACATAAAAAAACATTAACAAATTGAAAATTTCAATTAAAATTACCCTAGTAATATATATAATTGTCTAACTGTGTGTATGTTATATGTCTGTATGTCTGTACGGATCAATCTTTCAAATATCCTCAGCGTATACAGAGTCGCTATATACAGAAAAATAGTCCTTAATATATCAGGGTATAAGCATTAAAATTCCGTGTGCTCTTAAGTCTTTATGGAACTGAGCCATATATTCAAAATGGAATAGAATATTTGGTAGTGAGACTGCATTTAAATTTGTTGATTATTGAAGATATGCGAAAATAGCCCCTAATATGTATCGAATACCTTCGAGAAATCGTATACTTTCGTTTGAAATATGTTTGCTGTCAGTTTAGTTCGAAATGTATGAATCTTCAAAAAATGTTCATTTTCAATGATTGTTTAAACTATAAAATGGGGCTTTTTCGAAATAGTAAAATGGTCCTATTTGACCGGCAACTAATGTAGATTCATCCATTATCTATAACACATTTCATGTCTCTGTCAATAGAAGGTAGTTAATCGTAATCTGTAAAATTTTATTTATTCAATTCAATTTTTTTGACACTTGACAGACAAGTGTTGCCAGGTGTAAAAATAATTCAATTTAAATATTTAATCATAATTAATACATATCTAAAATCTCGAAACGGGTATTTTAATGATAATATTATTTAATTAATTTCAAAATAATTTTAGAGATATTTAATAATGCATAATAAATGAAAATTCTCAAAAAAAGTATTTATCGGAAGACTCGCTTTTTAAATATTGTGATGAGTGTTGTCATCATATGAAAACCGCGTTATATTATTTTATTAATAATTTTAATAAAATTTCAAACTTCTTTCGAATGAAAAAACAAACAACTTATTATCTTCGTATTAAAAACAAATCAGAGCATTTCAAAATATTAAATAATTTCAATATATTTTAGGTGTATTTAATTTGATAATGCATAACAATTTCCACATTTTTATACTTCATTTTTTAAATAAAAAAAATCTTTAAAACTTCTTTAAGGCAAAAATGAAATCAAAACTCAAAGATAAACGTCCTATTAAAAAACCAGGCAGAACATAAAAAAACATTAACAAATTGAAAATTTCAATTAAAATTACCCTAGTAATACATAACTATTTATTAAAAAGATTCAAATATGATTATGAAATTATTTCTTAAATCTAAACAAACGACATATACCTACCCGGAACTTGTGTAGAGAGAGTTTAAAGTAAATAAGGTCGAGTGCATAATTAAACGGACAAGATACCTTCCTTGAATCTCTTTCCTTGCTCCAGAGTGGACACCTTCTCTTTACCTTCTTGTTTCTCCAATAGATTATGACTCACCTGCAGATCAAAAATTCCCCGTAAACGCGTGTGAGTGTGTGAATCACACTATATACAGTTTCTCTTCAGTTTATTACTCATATCGTTAAGGCTTTTACTGAGGTCATTCAAACCGCGAGGTCAAATATATTAATTTATTATTAGACATAATCAATTTAAAAAAAAAGTATAACACAGCTCCCTTTCTCTTTCATGATAGACTCGGTTAGTTATGGCAGTTGAATTTTACAAAACTTCTTCATTTTCTATTCCACATCCTGAATATCCATCAATATTTCCAGCTTCTTTTAATCCTGATGGTTATTTCTTTATTTTAACTATCGTAGATTCTTCAGGTCTTTCACGATATACTTTTACCTGACCATTTTTATTTTGTACTAACTAAACAAATTAAAAAGAAATTACCACATTGGGTTTAACTGATGTGGTAAACATATTATACATACCTAGTCACCGTTCAATATACATACTGACTAAATGAAAATAAAAAATAATTATTTTGCAAATATGTATAAACAAAATATCCCCTTTTAAATGACAACTCTATACTCAAGTCCATTAACAGAGATGAAAAATTATATACTTACATTAATATTAAAGCTATTTTTAGTGTTTGATTGACGGCGTATGTCGTATAAACACGTTTCTTGGTAAAACCTCCATTCCGTTAATCGAGATATGATTATTATTAAGTCATATTTTATGGCCCTTTATTTAACTAAAATCATTGCGGCATTCCCACAAATCGTTTGGGGGGTTAAATAATATGGGATAATTAATTAAATTGATTTATTGCATCGTCTTTTGTGTGAGAAACAGCGATTTAATAGAACGTAAATAAAGGCATATGTATTAATTTAATTTAGACGAATAATATTGAATATTTTAAATACAATTTAGACTTTTTCAGCAAACATAACCAAAAAAAACAACTTTATTAATAATCAAAGCGATTATGCAAAATTATATAAGGTATATTGCTCTTGTTAATTAACAATTTGTATTAAGTGTGAGTAAGCCATAACATGTGAAAACGAAAAATAAAATAATCATGACTCAATATATGTAGAACCGGTTGGTTTTTATTAATTATGTATTCAAATCGCAGGCATTGAAAATGAAAAGTTTTTTTTTAAATATCGTTAGCTTATTTATTCAGTATATGTATACAATTTAACACATTTACAATAGTATATACATATTTATTGACAATAATACTATATAATAATACTGGCCAAACCGTGAAAACCCAGCAGGTTTTTTTTGATAGAATACTTTATGTTAATAATGTACCTGTCGTGGGACACGGAATTAAATAAATAAATAAATTACTTAAATGCTAATTTCGTATCTGACTTTTTTGCATAAATGACACGGTAGATCAATGGCAGAAGGAAACAACACCTCGTGTCTGTACATATTTAATTTAATGAACGATCTCGACGATTCCAAATATTTAAGTACAATACACTGGTGATATGTGACCTGTTTTGAGATATGCGACCTCTCATATATTAGCCTTGTCGCATCTCTTACCCGGTCATCTAATATTGCGACACCCAATTCAATAAAAAAAACAGATACATCATTTTTAAAAACACACATACAATAATTGCACTTTTAATTCAGTCAGACTCTTTCGTGATGATATAATATTCACATTGATTTCGGATTTGTTGTCTCTTGAAATGAAGTCGAGCCGTGTTTATCGAAAAGTTCGAAATATGTACTACCGCATGTTATCTTCCAATTTACGAAAAAATAAACACCGGCAAGCGACAATCACAGAATGTTGATAATTTGTTTAAATAGTTCAATTGGATTTGAATAGTTCCATCATTTGGGCAAGTCGATAATTTCTTGGCAACTGCAAGACGTGTGGTTCTTGAATGTAAGAGTTTCGAAATGCGAGTTCAGCACTCCTCTTCTTTGCTTGCCACCGAAGATCTTCGTAACCCTGAACACCAACTGGATATCCTCGGTCTTTTCGGGAGAACATTCGAAGCGCTCGCCCTGAGGACAGCATCCGGAGCCGCGATCACACACGTGGAGGACCGTCATGAGAGGGTAGTAAAGATCTTCGGAGGGTAGAGGGTGGATACTGTTGACGTGGACGGCTCTGGGCTGGGGGTGGCCGCATTTGAACTGGAGTACTGTCTGCATGTGTTTGTTGTAGTCGAGATTGGGGGAGGCCATGGTGACTGCCATGAGAGCTAATATAGCCACAAGATGTAGTGTGTACAAGTGTAGCGACAGCGGGTCCATGGCGTGGAGAGTGAAGAACAACCAGCGAACACAACTGGAAAACAACTGATAGATTGCTGTGAACATGAATCGCTTTATATGAACACACACGAGCCACGAGATAAGGTGGGACGTCATACATTTCTGCAGGACTTTTTGCCGCCACCGATTCTCAAGCTTAACTGTCTCTTAAATTGTCAACAAAGATTATATTGCGAACTTATGGTCGTTGTAATCAATTACACAATAACTGAGTTAAACATTTATATCCAATGGATGATTTTTAAGAAACACACTATGTATTACTACCTCATTTTCTTAATTTTAAAACAATCAACCAAACAACGGGTTTTTTGTTTTTTTTTTGTCTAAATTGTATACTCGCAAAGATTATAGAAATAAGTACATATCCAATGATTATAAATCAATTCATCGTCCATAAAATACCCGATGATCTTTAAAGAGCAACCATCAAATTTTGCTTCTTGAATAGTTCTTCTTCTTTGTCAATGGCGCCCGCAGAAAATTTTATAGGAGGGACAAAATTATGTACCACAGGATATTTTGTGTATTTTTGCGTAATTTGGTATTATATACCACTCTTTATAAAGATAAACTGAAACAAATCAATAATAATTATTGTGTCCGTCTCCTTATTTATGTTTTTCACTAATAGCAATTCTCTTAAATATTAATTGTACATTATTAGACAATGTACTAAAGTACCCAGTGAAGAATATACATCATATTCATAACTAAGAATGAAAGTAAAGATAAATGAGGCAGTTTATCTGTTTAAAGCAGTACCGCTCATTGTTCTTTTGATTTAAAAATCTATCCACTTGGATTTACCGAATATTATTTATTTATTAAAGTTTTGGACCGGTTTACACACGTAGTGAAAGTTTTGCAACATGTCCGAAAATAACAAAACATTAAAATTATTATATGTGGAACAGTTGAAGAAATCTAGGATAAACTGTGACGTGAGGACATTGAGTGCATTTGGAGGCTGGCGTGAAAACCAGTGGCGTCCCACGCAAAGAAGCCTTCGAATTTCCTCATGGAGCTCTGCAACGGTTTTTTTATTAATATTCATTATTGCGTATTCTTGCACAATATTACACCATGGATTATGAAATTAATCTAGGTGTTTTAATATTTTACATACATTGAAAAAAAAACAAAGAAAGAACAGTAGGATTCGAGAATATATTAACATTTTAAGGAGATGGCGAAAAAATGATATTTTTTCCAGAAGATGACAAACTTTTTGGGAAAGTTAAATTTGATATATTTTTACCGTACAAATCCGATGGCGTCTCAGAATGAGAAAATTCTTCAAGCTTTCCATAATAGTTAGATAGAGGATTAATGGCCGTATTCAATATAATAGTGTAATAAGAGTGTTTTAGTTAGTCGTTTTAGATGGTGCATGTACGAATAGACTAGACCTTGGTAGAATTGATGTACACGCATATGCACCGCATGCACACACTCTCGTTACACTATTATATTGAATACGGCCGTCAATACATTTGTCAAAATTCTTTTGATGGGCGTCCCGTGAAATTTCACACACATTATCGTTGGAAAGCAACTTTTTATATGCATTTGAACCTGGACTATAGAATTAGATATAAAGTAATATGAAATAATCGATATTTTCACACAAAATATAAATATTAAGTGTTGCTTGGATGTATGGCGTTAGTTACAATATGTTAAAAAAATAGCATTTCCCAAAGAAGTTCTAAGACTTTAAACCTAACTTGATTAGAATATAATGAATCGTTGCAGAGATTATTTATCGATGGTTATTATTAGTGAAACCGCGTATAAAGTGGACCGGATAATCCGTAGTTAGTGAGCAAGATCGTTGTTATGTGACACATTTCCTACTACGGGGAAACACGGCGCCGTTTATTTTTAAGCAGGCGTCATTTAAACAATATGTAAATACCAAATGTGTTACCAAATTCGCCTAGAATATAAATATGTGTATTTATAGTTTTATGGCCAATATCTGGACTGCAAGTGTCCCAAGAATCACTCCACATTTCAAAAGAATACGATGATGCTTATTTTTATGGCCGATTATAAACCTAAATTTTCAGTACTAAAAACTAGTAAAATAATATTGGTTGTGTATTTCCTATACATAATAAGAAATTATTTGTTAAATTCTGCTTATCAAACATATACATACTTCACCCATTGATATTAATTATTTCGTTTACAGGACTACTTTTATATTACACTAGCGTAATAGCCCAGGGATAAAGCGCGTGGTTACAAATACTGTGGTCATGGGTTCAAATCTCGCTCAAATAAAATCGGGAATAATATTAATAAAATCAATCGTCTTGATCCAGCTCTACTCTGAAAAAAAAACTCAAAAAAGCCCCTCGAAGCGTATTTCAATAAATATATTTTAAACTTAAAAATCGCACAGATGCGAACTAACATACCGCAAATGGCTGTGATCGTTAATATTTATGGCTGTGATTCGTAACACAATATTGATGTTATCTCTTGTGAATTTATCTTAAATTTCACAATAGAGTAGGATTGGTAGCTTCTCATCCATTTTGATTTCATTGGATTTATAACAGCGTTCAAATAAATTGCATTCTGTAACTTAAATTGAATCTCGCCTGTAGATATTTTAAGCACAATAATCTAACGAATAAAACAATACCTAATTGTACATAATAATATGTTGAAATTGCCCCTTATAAAAAGGGGGATTATCAAGAAGTCTATATTATGTATAATTGTGGGGAATCCGTTCTTGGAACAAGAAGTTTATTGCACTTTGTTTTTGTATATTTAGGTTTTTTTCCTTTAATAATTAGTATAATATTTTTGAATTGGATTTAATTATACCTACCTACATTTATCTAGATTAACATATTATACCACACTAATGTGTTTTCAATTAATTTAACATTGACATTCTTTCTTAGTGACTATTCGTTTCAGATGTTCAAATTTATAAATTTTAAATATTAATAGCGATGAATCATAAAGGACATCATGATTTGAAATTATAGTGAAAACAAGGAAAAGATAATATTGTAAATACATATAACCGCAGAAATATGGGGTTCCTTTTCCGATTCACGGTGATTCATTCATACTTTTAATAGTGTACATTGTGAACCCATTTTTTCTTGATTAAATAGCGTTTTGTACATTAATATATTATGTCTTTATTATTCAGTGTTAACGAAATACATATTATAACGCTAAAACATTTGACAACTTGTTCTATTCAATAGTCATAAGGATATAATGGCAAAATTTATTTACTTGTATGACGAATCATCCTCGGGGATCCTTAATAGTTTATATCCTCTTTATCGACTATTCGTCCCGACCAAAATATTGAATGTTCTAGAACTATTTATCTAGCACTTTAGTAGGTGATAATAATGAAAAAAACGTACGGGAAAAATCGATACACAATAATAATTCAAATCAAAATATTGATTCAATTTAATTTTTAGTAATATTTCCAAATATCTGACATTACACATTTTTGTGAAATAATAATAATATTTAACAGTAATAATTTACACGATTCATAATAAAATATATTTTAAAAGGTCATTCAAAACACGCTTTGTATTTGTTCAATTGTTTTTTTTAAAGTAAATTTCTCATTGGCTTGTATCGTCAACCGTTTTCTTTTTCAGATATTTTACGCTTTAATTTATCTTGAAAAATACCGAAATATTAGATATTTAATATTTATTGAAAACAATTTATGGATATAATAAAAAAATTTGATTTATTTTGATCATTTTTACCGGTGATAAAAATAAACATTCTACTTAATTTGAAATACAAGTATCGATTGTTAATTTGAACTACAAGTTATCGATACTCAAAGAAAAAGTGCAGGTATTCTTTATGATTGTAGAGAAAATTTTAGACAAGCGCAGAGACTTACCGTAAACAGCTATCATTGGTAATATCGTAACATAATATATGATATTATAGTTTTTCGGTGTAACAAATCGTGATCGTTGGTAAATAATTTCACCCCTGGACATGTCTTTATTACAGTTTTTTTGTATTCATATTAGCATGAGAATGCAAATTAATGTAATAAATAGTATATCACCTGTACCAAGTAAAAAATGAAATTACTCACCTGAATCATGCGTCTTTCATTTCACAACCTCTGCCAAAGCATACAAAATATAAAAAATGAACACGCAAAACTGGCAGGAGTCAAGCGGTGGTTTTGTAAAAAAATATTAAATGGAATTTCGAGTGTTTTGTGCATTCTTAGCAATATTCGTTTGTAAAATTAGTTTAAGTGAGTGTTTTGCGAAAGAGAGTCACATAAACCACATGAGTAGAGTGTACAATTTTATTTGTGATTTGCCACAGCCGAGATGTCTGAGAGCTGATGTTCTCTTAGGTATGTATTTCATTTCAACAAATAGCAATACAATAATATCGATTAGTTTATTAACTAAGTTATTACATTTACAGAAGATGAAATACTCGGCTCAGAATCACCGATACCTTCCTGTACAGTATTACACCGCTGCACTTACGATAGTGGTTGTTGTTTGGATGTAACCAAAACATGTAAAGTGCTCGATCAGCAATATGTGGAAATCACTTTTAGGATACACGATTTCCTCACTAATATATTCAGAACAATTCCATTCACTGTAACTAATCACACAAAATGTTCATGTCAATAGAAATAATTAAAATTGAATTATTGTGCCGTTTATATTGATCTGCATGTTTATGTGAAATCATAAAGTCGCTTTCTACCATGTTGTGTATTTTTACTTACTTCAAACAGCGAGATAAGTAAATTTTTATTGTCTGTACAATTCCTAGAGACACTGAATGTCATTTATGGATATATTTATGAGTTAACTTTCGGTCCGAGTTCAATATCATGAGATTAAATTAAATTATTGGTTAAAAATGAAACAAGATAAGTCGTTTGAAAAATGTATATATTTGTGTACAGATATTTGATACGACTATAATTTGTACAATATAATAAATAAATTTGATTAACACATCTTTATATTATAAAAACTAGTGAATAGCTGGATAACATGGTTCTTATATATTTTTTTTGCATTGGATGATTGCAAATGAATCTGCACTAAATAAAAATACAACTATATTTATCACTATGATTAGAACAATAGTAAAATATTTATTTACACAGTCGAATTTGGATGTATACATAATGAGATAATTTAAAAAAAAAACATGAATATCATTAAAAGTGTGTTGATAATTGAGAATCAAAATACATACACATAAACTTTTAAAAATGTGAGAATTTATAAAATACCTAATCACAAAATTATTTAGAATCATTAATTTTTAATACAATTCATTGACAAAAAAAAAAACACATCAATAAAGTAGATTATATAGAATATTCCATAATAACTAATTATTGAAAAATATAATAATAATTTTCAACACAATCTATGTGTATTAATTAGGAATGTAAGTATATATGTATATTTGAAAAGAGAAAGCTTCACTAAATATTATAATATGTACTATCACTAATCAATTATATATGTTTGCTTTTGGAGTAAAAACAAAACATTTAAAAAAAATTCCACTTAAAATAACATGAGTTGTGAAAAAGTGGTATTGAAAAACTTATAATTAGGAAATCAATCGATGCCTTTCATCCATTTTAGAAATAAACTTCAGATTGAAGAATCACATGAGACTGGCTGTATTTGAATTATTATAATTAACAACTTTCGGTGATCGACGGTCAAAAGGCCTACATGGGTGAACTTATTTTTACTGAAAAATAATATACACTTCGTGCGAGGAAGAGCAAAGTCAGAACGAACGCTCCGACATAAGCCACACATACTCCGCCATATTCTTTCACCAAATTATACGTTCCTAATGTGATTCCGAGTCCGATCGAGAACATAATGATAGCTAATACTAAAAATACATAGGCACGAATCCTGGCAAATCCTGGACCGATCGAAGACACTTTTTGACAATGCGGACAACGGGCGAGTGCATTATTCAACGTATCGAACTGAAAAATAAATATATACAATAGTAAAATTTAATATGCATTAATATTAATATAATTGAAGGATTTACGACTGACCAAAAATGTCTCTTGACAATATGCACATATGACTCTACACATGCCGGGCATCGGAGGAACCGGGGGAGTCACGGGAGACGGTGCCAAATTGATGATGCGCTTACAATTCGGTCTCGGACAAGCTATACGCTGAGACGAGCCTTTGCAGATCAGGAGACAGTTGCATGGACATCTCACATATTTTTTTCCAGGAGGTGCATTACGTATCGGCTATAAAAGACATACATTATTCTTAAATCGAGATCAATCATTAAATGATCACGATGATTCATCGCTCAAACAAATGTCAACACAAGATGATAAAGGAAGCAATATAAAGAGATATATTAGTATGAATGATGAATAGACCGTAATAGTGGAATAGTAATAAAAGGACTGACCGTGGCCTCATTGCAGGAGCCACACTTGACGACATGCTGGTCCTTCTTGCCGGAGATGTCTATCATGGCCTGGCACACTCTGCAGGTCACCATCGGCACGCCCACTCCAGCCACGGCCTGATATGGCGGCGGCAACTCGTCAGGACCGATGGGGGACACCGTGCTCACCTCTGGCTGCTCCCGTCCTGTAAAGTCAAGTAGTAACAGTGATAACTTAAGTATAACACTATAAACAATCACTCACCAGGGTAAGAGTAGTCCGGCTGCTGGTTGCCGTGTCCGAGCAGGTGCGCCTTCTCATCGTCCGGCCTGTTGTCGCCCATTTTGTCTCTCGATGTCCTTAAGCTCCGCCCCTTTGTCTTAATCACTCGTCTACACTCACTTCAGCTGATCACCACTTGTCAGTGTTCTTCTAAATTGCGCACTCTCTGTACTAGGCTCTAACAATTATTGTTTTTTTATATTAATCTCGAGTATTAACAAAATATATTAGCTTATTCCGAATTACCAAGAAAAACTGTAAATAAATAAGCAATCCAAGTTGGTTATATGTATATACATACTTATTAATGATAAATATATTTTAAATTTTTTAAAGAATATTATATTTGATTTCTAAAAAATAAATATAAAACATTGAATCTAAAACGTCTAAATTATAAATAATTTGTATAAAAGATATCTATGAATGCAGTTTTATAAGTGTTGCGACTTTTCGGCACGTGTCATCGGCTGTCAACGTCTGTTGCGGCGTGAGTCCTGGTTCTTGTGGTAACCGAGGTTGAGAACCGCTGGTGTTAGTGGTGGTTGCTGATAGTGATAGTGATAGTTGCTGATAGTGATAGTACATTGTCAAGATGAGTCTGTCAAAGTTCGACCTGACTCGTCGCACTGGCCAGTACTTGGACAGGCATATGGTGTTTCCGTTGTTGGAGTTCCTGGCCGCCAAGGATGTTAGTATTTTATCAGACTTATTCATCAATTTTGCTCGATTCATACTTTAACTTTAACATTAGAACTTAGATGTAACTAAAAAAAGTCCCCAGTTGACTTCATGCAGCTAAATATATCTCCTAACCTGAACCAACCTATATTTTCATAATAAATTGTTTTTTTTCTAGATCTATGACCAACAAGAATTGATGCAGGCCAAATTAGACATTTTGAGCAAGACGAACATGATTGATTATGTTATTGACATTCGAAAATTGCTTGATGAAACCATTCCAGAAGTAATAAACTTTCTATGTTCTCTGATATTAAATCAAACAAATGTTCAGAATTAATATAAATTTTAATCATTAGGAAATCAAAAGCCGCCGTAATACTGTGCTTACACAATTACAAGGACTGCAGGACGCAGTAGAACCAGTACTGCGCCTGATGCATCGTGAAGATGTCATGAAAACTATGGAAACAATGCGCGACTCTAAAATGTTAATAAACTACCTGACAACAAACAAGGAATTTGAGGTAATACATACAACATATTTTCTACCATAATTATATAAATTAACAATATTTAATTTTTTAGTTCAAAATCGAAATGATCGACTGTATGTATCGTCTTGCGAAGTATCGCTATGAATGTGGAAATTACGGTGAATCAGCCAGTTATTTGTATTTCTGTCAGCTTGTTATGCCTCCGACGGACAAAGTAAGTTAAATATTATTATCATGTACTTGCTGGTGGAGACTTAATGATTTTTTATTGCGAACAATCTGAAATATGTCATTCAAGTGATTTTATTCTGATTAAATTTATTATCAAATTCTACTCTCATACCTGTCCGCACACTTCACACAAGTGGGAATTCGTTGTTCTCATTTTTACATCGACACAATTTCTTCTTCCAATGTCTGCCTTGTATAAATTGAAATTATTTTTATTTTGGTCGGTGTCAGAATTTCGTACAATTTTCATATGATTGACTCTTATTCTATAAAATAAAGAAAATATTATTTATTCAAAATTATTATGTAAAGAGTTATGTTCATATTTACCTATGGAGTATTAACGATTCTATATTTATAAACAGTTTATTACATATAAAGCATATGAAATATTTGGTTATATCAAAATTATTATATATTTTTAACCATTCACAGTTACTCCAGTGATTTTGTGCATCTTCATATTTCTCAAAAGATAAGTTACATACTGTACAAGAATAATTCTGAAATGTATGTTCCTTTACATGATTTTTAATCATCAAAATACTGTGAAAGACTTTTTCACAGAATTCACATTGAAAAACATGTGTCAAACTTCTTTGACCTGAATTTATGACATTTTTTTCAAATATCGAATGATCAATATTTTTTGAACAAAATATTGACAAGTGGTCTAGAAATATTTGCTTGTTTGGCCATACTTGATTGCACACAGAACAAACATATAAATTATTATTTCCAACTTCTGGATGACTTTTTGATTGTTGATTTGTATTCTTTTTATGTTGTTTATGATGATATTTAAATGGTTTCACTTTCTGAAATATTAGACCACAATATTCACATATGAACTGTGCATCTTTGTTGTTTTCAATATATTTTAACAGCTTCTCCAAGTAGATAGCTTTATCCAAAATTTCATTATTTGCTTTATTAACAAATGCTAGGATTCCATCAAAAGGATTCTCTGCAGTGTAAAAATTTTCTTTGTTAAAAAATGTGTCATCATATTTGTCCATACAGTTTCCCTCCTCAGATTTATATAATTGCAGATAATTAGCAATGTCATTGATTCTAATCTCAGAACGCCTTTTTCGCTTCTTTCCTGTATACATATAATACAATGTTTGTTATATTAAATCATATTAGCTCCAACTATGAATTTCATGTGATATACAGAATATTTTCCATCTACAGACTTCACATACAAAACAGTAAAATGTATGGGAATGTATTGATGGTTACAAGAATTGGATTTTTTTTTTTCATAAATAAAATTATTTAACTTACCAATAACTAATGCTGCTAAGTTGTAATAAAGTTTGTTTTCATATATACGACGATTGTTGGGGAAATAAAACATTTTTTTAAAATTTGTGTTAGATAAACATGTTACTTGAATCTCCAGATACTCATTGACATTTCGCTCCCCACTGAGTTCATGTTCATAATTTGTGATTTTCATATTGATTGGGTCTATTTTCAAGGAGCCAACACATTTTCCAGATTGATACTTGTTAACATAAAGTTCACCATCCATATTTGTACTACTATCAAATGTCACTCAAAAAGACAACTGCCACACAATTGAAATTTTCTATATTTGAAATTTTAGAACTATTTATCAGTGCTTTGGGGAAAGTTGGCTTCTGAAATATTGGTTCAAAATTGGGACGGAGCCCTGGAAGACCTCAACAAGTTGAGAGAGTTTATTGATAACAATCAGTTTGCAAATAACATGCAAGTCCTTCAACAAAGAACATGGCTCGTTCACTGGAGTCTATTTGTGTATTTCAACCACATAAAAGGCAGGGATTTGATCATAGACGTTTTTCTTCACAAACCTCTGTAAGTAATTAAATATAAATACAACATTTTATAATTTGATTATATTTTTATTGTTATTTATCTACAGATACCTCAATGCGATACAAACTATGTGCCCTCATATTCTGAGATATGTTACAACAGCTGTAATCATCAACAGGTCAAGAAGGAACGCCTTGAAAGATTTAGTCAGGGTTATACAACAAGAATCTTACACTTACAAGTACATATTACATCCATAATACAATAACATTTACTAACATTACTAAATATATTTACCGGATTGTTTTCTTGCCAGGGATCCTATTACCGAATTCATTGAGCATTTGTATGTTAATTTTGATTTTGATGGTGCTCGTCAAAAGTTACATGAATGCCAAACAGTATTACTCAGTGACTTTTTCTTGATCGGATGCATAGATGAATTTGTTGAAAATGCAAGACTGATGATTTTTGAAACATTCTGCAGAATACATCAGTGTATCAGCATTGGGTAAATGATTATAAAAATGAAATCACATTAATTTAACAATTACATATGTATTTTTTTTTAATATCAAATATATTTTAGCATGCTTGCTGAAAAATTAAATATGGACCCTGAAGATGCCGAGCGTTGGATTGTAAATTTAATAAGAAATGCCAGATTAGATGCCAAAATTGATTCAAAATTAGGGCATGTAGTTATGGGAACACAACCAATGTCACCTTACCAGCAGTTAATTGAAAAAATTGATGCATTATCAGTCCGTTCAGAGGCATTGACTTCCCTAGTCGAAAGAAAACACAAAGCTCGAAACCAAGATGTAAGTTACTATGACATTTTTACTGTAGTATTTTTATGTTGTTCTAAAATGTTTTATTATAATTTTTAGATTCGTTGGGGTACTCAAGATTTTTAATTACTTTTCTCATTGGAAGCGGTCACACATAGTTTTTACACCATTCAACATTGTTCATGATTTTGTTTCTTATGATGATGATAATACACAAATAAATAAAAGCAGATTTATTTAAAAACATGTATTTTATTATGAAAACAAAGAACTTAGACTAATATTATCACAAAATATACATTGTAACATTATTATAAAACTAAGTAGGTATAATTAAGGATCATTTTCCAAATTATAAGGTAAGTCACATCCAATATAGCCATTATTATTTTTAATATGTTTGATAACAGAATACCATAATGGGTCCAAAGATAATAGATGTGGGTTTCCAAATATAACTGTGAGCAATTTTGATCTTGTAAGAGCAACGTTAACTCTTTTTGGAATGTTAATAAATCCTAATTGGTGATGAATATCTTCTGAAATTAATGACTCCACGGATCTTACATTGGATAATAGCATTATTTTTCTTTCCTGCCCTTGAAATTCTTCAACTGTTCCAATTTTAGGAGCGCAGATGTCCCCCATAATAAACAAATCTCGTATGTGTTTAACCTGTATAAAAGAGACAAACATTTAAAAAAAAGATAGAAAATGTTTTTAAAAGTGTTAGAGTAGTGAACTTACTTGCTGTATATAAGGTGTAATTATTCCTATGTCATCAGTATTGAAACCATTTTTGTAGAGTTTGCAGGTAAAAAGAAATACCATGGAAGCTTCTTCTGGATTAAACCACGAAGGGCTGTTTTTCTCCCTGTAATTGACTCCCCGTATGCCGTGGAACATAACACCGGGAAAATTATCTAGAGTATATGTCACACTTTCATTGCTAAGCATGTGTAGTAATATGTTGATGTCAATTTGAATATCTTCATCTAATGGATTAATTGCTGGTATGAGCGAGTCATCATAGAATAATTTATTTGGTATTTCTATCACTCTCTTTAAGGATCTGTAGTTGTAGTACAGTTTACTTACTAACGTGTTGTTATTTTCTTGGTACACTTTTGTTTCGAATATTCTTTCTAAAAATGAAAGATCTAGTTTATATTTGCGGGCAACAGACGACATGACTACAGGACTTAGTTGCTTTGGATCTCCAGCGATAACGACTTGTCCATAGTAGTTGTCGAGTAAAGACAACGGGATCATCATTTCAGGTTCTGTGATTTGACCAGCTTCATCAACGAATAAATGTGTGAAATGGTTTTTCGGAAAACTCATCTTGGTCAAATTTCCAAGAGATCCAAATGTGCTGATTGTTATTCTGTGACGTCCAATTAATGATTTTTGACAAGAATATAAAATGTCATTATATCTCAACTCATTTGTGTTTTTCTCCTTTGTGATAAGCTCGGAAGCAGAACTAACTATGGCACAATATGGTTTCAAGTGATCTGGAATACTTCCAGTTGAGGCTTTATTGAATGAAACAAGTCTGATCAGCATTCCCGGTTTTATAATATATGAATTACTCAATAGTAACTCCATTATAAGGTCTGCGGCACTGTTTGATGGTGTTACAATTATGATCCTCGAATCCGAAAAAAGAGTTAATGTTTGTAGAATTGTTTCTACAAGAGTGATAGTTTTTCCTGTTCCCGGCGGACCAAACAGTAAATGGGGTAATCCATATTTATTATTAATAACATTGGAGACCGCAAGTCTTTGAAATTCATTCAAATTGTTGTTAAACCAAATCAAATCAGATATTGGATTTGTTTCCTCTCTTAAAATGAGTTTTTTGGGAATCAAAATATCTTCCTTCAATTTTGAAAATGCTCTTTGGATAGCGTTGTGACTGACTATGTAATTTTTTCGCGAGCAGACAAAATGTACAGATACATTTTCACCTTTGTACTTGCTGTGAAAGTTTATATCAAATTTCAGCAAAATTCGATTACATATTACTTTACATATCCTTCCTTGATATGTTAGAGAATCAAACAAGTGGTTGGATATGTGTACAGTATCTCCTATGACTAAAGAGGGTCTAGATTCTGATAAACCTTCAACTTCTAGAGCTAAAAACTCATCGCATTTAGTCAAAAACGCCTCTTTCATGTCAAAATTTCTGAGGCTTAAAATATCATGAATTTCAGAAATCCACAAAAGAAAATGAAACTTTTTACAATAGTTTTGAACATTTAAAGGTTCCAATATATAGGGATAAATTGATTCCAATTTTTTTTCCAGTAATTTTTTGTCATCAAATTTTACATAGAGTTTCCATAAGCTATCCGGAATATCGTATGCTGCTAAATGGATGTCAACAAAATGTATTGCTTTAGTGAGCATTTGTCCCTTAACGACACTTTTTTTAGTGTAATCGTATGTGATATTTTTATATTTTGGTGAATACTTGGTCACAAACTTACTCGAATCATTTTTGGTATTTAAAATGTCAGAAACATTCAATAAAATATTCTGATGAATTTCAAATCCCTCAAAAAAGTATACAAAGGTTTCTTTGGAACGACCGGTATATTTGGCAGTGCACTGAAATGTTAGTGAGATTTTTTCGTCTGGTTTGAGACTATATTGGATCAATGGTTTGCTAAGGAGCTTTATCTGATTTTCACTTCTCTTTGAGGAAAAATTATATTTAAGTATAATCCTTGGACTTTCATTAGTGTTTATAATATCAACAGTTAGATTTTTGCAATCACCAAGCAACATATTTCCAAAAGAGACATTCTGTATAATTTTAATGCCATGTGTTCTTTCAACCCTTTCTTCTTCATCATGTCTGATCAAATTGAATAATGACAAAGCCCTCCATTTGTGAATATCTTGATCACTTTCAACGGCTTCACATTGAATCTAGGAATTTATGTAAATTTTAATTTCTTTTACGGAGATAATACTAGAAATTATAATAAAAAAATACCTTCTTGTTGATTGAAGGAATGATGGTGGTTTCACAACTTTGCAAATTGAAATAAATAGTAGTGTGACTTTTGGTGACTGAAATTACGCCTTCTTTAGTGGAAGCATTCCAGCCACAAATGATACCTTCTGTTGTAAATTTTCGTAGATATTCAAAGGAATTTACGAAAAGTATCTGTAAATAAAAAATATGCTAATAATTATCGTATTTATGGATGAAGCTTTTTTAAAATTATTAAAAAGTTAAATTAAAACAATCTTAATTATCGATCAAGTACTGTAAAAAAAAAAATGTTAAGGGATAAATATTGAAAATACCTCTTCTTCCATAGATGGATATACTTGAATTCGCTGAATAACATCCAACGATAGCCAATCACCAGGAACAGGAGAATCTTTTGATGAAATTTCATTTAGATCAATATGTATCTTATAGGGCATCACTAATATTGTTTCGTTTTTATTTTCAGCAACATTTCCTATGAGAATTTTAGAGCAACCTTCATATTCTATTGGATTCTTATCAACACACTTTGACTTGTCACACTCTTTAGAAACAATTTTTTTGATCAATATATCTTCATATCCCCTGTTTTGATATGCGAGATATTTTATGACATCATCCACTTTCAAGTTTAATTCTCTACAGATTGCAATCGAAAACTTATGCTTCTCATCAACTATACCATAATCACTATCAAGGTGGGTTATGGTCCCTAAAAACAAAAAGGATTAGATTTGATTAGTTTATTGAAAGATTATAAATCTATTATACGGTTATTTTACCATAATCTTCTATACACTTTATGTTTGGCATGTTCAATTTTAATTCAGAGTCTTGTTCTATTAGCACAGTTTTTATATTTTTTTCAATCCGATTTTCAAACTGATCATCCGTTTCATCTTCGAGCTTCTTATCAGAGGTGGGGAAGAGAAAAGATTTTAAATGATTCACCAAAAACATGTCGATTAATTGTTTTTTATCAACATTTAAATTTTAGCATCTTTTTCAAACTGCCAAGCGGTGTTGTTTAAAAAGTCTACTTCTTTCCGCAAAGCTTGCATTCTTTTTCCATGTGCTTCAACATCTGATAACTTAGCATACAACTTTACTTTGGATTCGAATTTGGTTTGACCCAAAACTTTGTCACAGAAAGACGTTTCCAGGTCCTTAAAAAAAAGATTACACATAAGTTTGTACACAAAATATAATTTATTATGTACATATATTATTTAAGGTATGTAAATTTAATTACTATTGAAAATACATTGACTAAACAAGTTTTTAAATAAATAATCGGATGGCCACAGACTTGTTTTTAAATAAATATAATATTTATAGAAATATGATAGTACTAAGGCAATTATACCAATGTTAAAAAGAAAAAAAAGATTTATATAATGGATCACCATTACCAGAAAAGGACAATGATTACCTGTATCAAGACCTCCTGTGAGTGTTGTTAAAGCAATACTGATAACAACCAGTAAATAGTAGTGGTTTATTTATTGGTGTATTTGGGTTTGAATTATAGAAAGAATTTATACTTAAAATTACCTTAGTAATGGCGAAGAAAGTTTAGTTGTGTAGGTATATAGGATCACCTTAAAATTGACAATGTTTTTATACAAAATGACCACTTCCAGGGGAGGAGAATGTACAAAAACCCACTTATAAATATTCCAGAATATATATAATAAAAAACCATTGTGAAAGCAGTCAAAAGTCTTTGGGAAAGTACTAGACAATTTCGCAAGTATTTTTAAGAAATCACAAAATTTCACCAGCAAGCTAGTTTCTTTTTTGGAAACATGTTTGGTTTTACACACATATTTACTTTTTTGTTATCAGTGAAGTGAGAAACAAAACAAATGGAATATATAAAATATCTTATCATCATCAATTTAGATTTCAAATATGTATATGATTTTATAATGACTATCGCAAGAATATAATTCAATTTAGAGATGCAGTAAGTATATTCCAAATAAGTAGAAGCAATCGATAGGACTCTATATTTATAAACTAAAAATGGGTGGTATACAAATATTATAAATGGAAAGTTAAAAAGAATGCCGGGTTCTTATTAAATGTAAAACTATTGTGGGTGGATATATTTTAAGTTCCATATGACTGTTCATGGCAAATAGTAAACTATTTAGAATGATCAGAATACAATATGTTCCAAATTGAACGTTGACGTATCTTTATGAATATGCACAGTACTAACCAGTAACCATTATCAAGAACCACAGCACTTGTACTTGTATACAATACAATAATACAATGAACATGAGCTTATAGTTGATTGCCACAACAAGCAACTACAATATGGAAGTACAGTAGTAAAGTAATAAATACTCACCACGGGGCAAGAAGCACTGGACGAACACTGCACCGGCGTCTGTTCACTGGAGTTTCCCTCGCTTGTACTTGTACCTGCACTTGTACCTGTACCTGTACCTGCAGCCGCACCTGTACCTGTACTCGTACTCGCACTTGCACCTGTACCTGGGCCTGTACTTGCCCGCGCGCTCATGGATCCTCGTGGTATTGTGTATACTGTATACTGTATACTGTATACTGTACTGGTCCAATGACTATTGATCCTCGACTGTTGACTACTGACTGTCGACTATTGATCCGATCGAAGATCCGCCGAAGCAACAGCCTGTCCACAGCAGTAACAAGTGACAACGATCAATAACATTTTTCCGCGCGTATTCAAATTATTTTAATTTAACAATGCCACACTTACATGACCCAATTACATTTATTTTATTTTCATTTAAAAAAATTAAATTAATATTACAGAAGTAAATAAAATATTTTTTATCAATCTTCATAAATGCATGGCGGTGTCGACTTGTCGACTCGGTTTGTTTGCCAGATGGCAACATTCTAAATAATAAGAGGTTACAATAATAATATGAAAAATGGGTCTGGTTGTATTGGGCTTCGAAGGAAGTGCTAATAAGCTTGGTGTAGGAATTATAAAGAATGGAGTTCCCGCCGCTAACTGTAGGTGTACTTATGTCACCCCCGCTGGAGAAGGTAACTTTTGTTTTCCAATTTCAATTATTCTAATGTTTTAAATACTTTTTATTGCAATTACAGGATTTTTGCCTAGAGAAACAGCCGAACATCATAGAAAAAATGTATTAAAAATATTAGAGGATGCTTTAAAAGAAGCCGGTATAACGGGAGATGAAGTAGATGTTATATGTTATACGAAAGGGCCCGGCATGGGAGCTCCTTTATGTTCCGTGGCTATAGTAGCAAGGACCGTGGCACAATTATGGAATAAACCTATTTTAGGAGTCAATCATTGCATTGGACGTATCCTTTTCATTATCATTAAATTAAGAGTGATTCTACATTCGCTATTATTTTTCTTAATCATTTTAATTAAGATATTGAAATGGGTCGATTCATTACAAATGCCCAAAATCCAGTGATTTTATATGTTAGCGGAGGAAATACACAAATCATTGCATATTCAAAGAAAAGATATAGAATATTTGGTGAAACTATTGATATTGCTATTGGAAATTGTTTAGATAGGTTTGTAATAAACTAAACATTAAATACCTACCAGCTAATGATACAATTTGTTGATGTTTTAAAGATTTGCTCGCATTATAAAATTATCAAATGATCCAAGCCCAGGATATAATATTGAACTTGCTGCTAGAAATGGAAAAAAATATGTGCCATTACCATATGTTGTGAAAGGTGAGATACAATACTTATGAATATTTATATATTTTTTATTTTACATTAATGCCTCTTTGTAGGAATGGATGTGAGTTTTTCTGGAATATTATCATTTATCACTGAAAAGGCTTCTCAGATTGGTAAAGATTGGACAGCTGAAGATCTTTGCTTTTCTCTACAAGAAACTGTTTTTGCAATGCTCGTAGAGACTACGGAAAGAGCAATGGCGCATTGTGAATCAAATGAAGTTATTACATTATTATGTGGTTATTTATTCTAATACTGCATACTGATTTCTCATAATAATTTCAGGTTTTGATTGTTGGCGGTGTCGGTTGTAACAAGAGACTCCAACAAATGATGGATTCTATGTGCAAACAACGAAATGCCAAAGTTTTTGCAACAGATGAACGATATTGTATCGATAATGGTCTGATGATTGCACAAGCTGGATTGGAGGCTTTTGCTAGTGGAACAAGGATGAACTGGGATGAATCTACATGTACTCAACGATTTAGAACCGATGACGTGCTCATTACCTGGAGGGACTAATGATAAACATATTATGTACAAATTTTTGAAATAAGCTTAAAATAAATTCACTTATAAAGTACACAGATTTGTTTATTATATCGTTGATGAGCCGCCTTGTGGCCCAGTGGTAGTGTAACGGATTCGTGAGTGAGACTCCCGGGATCGATTCACAACGCCCATAAAAACGTCCACTGGAGTCACTTGGTAGATCTAGTGTAGCGAACTAGGTCAGAAGGACTCATTGCTGTGTGGTGGCCTGGGAAACTACCTTTACTATATTCTCCCGTAAAGGCCACGGTGGCCTGGCCAAGTCTAGAAAGGGATTCCCATCAATAGGAAGGTGTCACGGCTTTTTAATTTTTTTTAAGTGACACATTCTGAATCTGTTGATAGGTATTACTTTGAAAATGAATAAAATAAGAAATAAAAAGCATACTTTAGAGGTAGTATATAATTTATTAAATAACAATCAACAACATTCATTAATATATATCAATTATTACACTTAAATATAATAGTCTCAGCTTGGGAACATTGGGTACAAAATCTTTTGGATACCATACATCCGTAATGTGAATTCTTTAATGGGCATGTTCCCATTCATGCAGTATTGCTTGTGTTTCATAATGATTTAAAATACAATCCAGTGTACATTATTATCCAAGCGACCTGTAAAACAAATCATTATAGACTCTCAACATTGTAACTAGTTATAAATAAAGAGCCTATCACACTACACTAAACAAGAGCCACTGAATAAATGCAGGCACGGCCTTTATTATATAAACTTATTGCCTTACTCTTATTACATGGCACCCATTCAGAGAGTAAATACACTTATTCAGCGCAGTGTAAAAGGGCTTTAAAATCTCACCAGAAAACTAGCTAAAGAAGGAGAAAAGCCTTCTTTTGTTAATTCCCATATACCTCCATATTCTTCTTCGTCAATATTTTGGAAGCTTGTGATATAAATGTATATTATGCCTGCGTTGAGCAGTACAAACCTGTATATTAATTAAATTATGTTAGATATGATGTGAAAACATAATAAACAAAAACCCAGTACTCACAAGATGAGTCCGATAGAACCTTTTAAGGGGATGACGCCCCAAACTAGTCCCAATAAAACTCCAATAATTTGCCTAGTCCAATAAATAACATCAAGAAATTCGTCCTGTAAATTGAAGAGTATGCGATTATACGACATATGCACATTATAGTCGAGGCAATGGTTAGGCTTAATGCTGCAAATTGGATAATATGAATATGAACCAGAAGCCATAGAATAGTGAAGGACCTTATCTATCCAGATGGCCTTAGGAGTTATGGCTTTATTCCAAACGGAAGTGCTCCTGTCTTTTTCCTTGTCCTTCTTTTTTTCCTTCTCTCCTGTAACGACATTCATCTTCCTCTCCTGTCACACTGTCCACTCCTGAACCAGTGTTGCCACTTTACGATAGCTTGCATTACACGTCAGTTTATTATTCAATTACTTTAATTAATTATTTATAATGTTTCTTTATTTACTGTCCACTCTAATTCATTGTCAACTTATTTTAAAATGAATAAAAAACTTTTCGCCTTCACTTCTTTTAAAATAATAAAACATTTTCTCATGCGAATTTATTTATTTTGCAAATTTACAACTTTCAGTAAAATACATAGATTTAATTTAAAGATATGAATGAAGGCAAATCTCCTATTTTTGGTCTATTACTTAGATCATATTTTTTATCATTTTCAGAATCTGCAATTTTTTGCTTTTCATCACAATCAGTGCCATCTTCAAAATATCGAGAAGGTTTTGTACAATTATCTTCAACTATAGGAATTTTCGGAAGTGGAACCATATTTTTCTTAGGGATTGAAGAAGTTTTATAATTTGGAACTCGAAGTTTTGGACTGTTGATAACGTTGTGAGGGAGAATACAATTTTTATCATCACATTTCGAAAGTTCATAAAATTTAGGACAAATATTCAAATGCTTAAATTGACAATCTTTACCATTTGGACAGAATCCTTTGATGAATTGTGTGCATAATTTTACATTTTCTCCAACTTTTACATGTAAATAAGGACACTGACTGCGAGTGCAACAACCTTCCAAAAAGAATTTACAAGTAGGCATTTTCTCTAAAGTTACATTATGTGATAAAGTACAGTTAGTTATTTTGCACATTCCCCTTAAATACAATTTACAAACGGTGATATGTTTAGGATTATGAACCAAATGACATTTTCCTGCTTTCTGCTTTAAACATTTGCCAGTTTTTACATACTTTGGACAAAGAATATTGGTTTTCTTATAGGATTTTCCGATGAAATTTTCAACTGTGAAGAGATTTGCTGATTTTCTAACATATGAAACTCCATTAACCAAAACTTTTTTAATCAGTTTCGTTTTATTTAACTGTGTAGACATTTTAACTTTAATCAGTTTTTCAGGCAATTGAATAAATTTCTCCCCTCCAATAATAACATATTTGTTTGAGAACAATTTTTTGTTTTCTGATTCTATATGTGTTAGTTTGATATTTCCTTTTTTGTTGATTATCTTTGAGTTCGATAAAATTATGTGTTTTGATTTACTACTACTACTACTTATTTTAAGTGATGAGACTACATTTGGTTTTTGAAAATTATTTTTTGTTACTGTTGTGGTGATTGGCTTAATTGAGTCTACAAGTTTATTTCTCACTAGTGAATATGATGGCTTACGTGGGACAACTGGAATAGTTTTTTTAACATCTTTGACAGCCAAATCTTTTTCTGATAATGTCGGAACAATCGCTTTTCTCACAATTTTTGTTTTACTATGCACTAAATAATTGCTGGATTTTACTTCAATTGGAATCGGAGGTTGGCAACTCTGGGTGGAAAAATTTGTAAAAACTTTGGGATTGATATAACACACTCGATTAGAATGTAATTCTGAAAGTATTTTTGAAGAACTTGAAAAGTTTGGATTTATGTGAATTGAATTTACATGATCAGCAAAATTATTGTTCTGATTGTTACATCCAAAATTTGGATTAATATAAATTTTTTTACTATTATTTTGGTTCATTCTCAACAGTGTCAAATCAACTCTGAAATAAATAATTTATTTCCCGTTTTCAGGATTATATTCTCAACTTCAGTTTCAAAGTTAAGATTTAAATCATATTGATTCAAAATGGGCAAAATGCTTTCAATATCCGATTTTTTGTCACCAACACACCATATAACACTCACGTGAAATGACGGGTTCTGTAATAACAATATGAAATTATAATAATATTAAATATGAATGGTCAATAATTATATATTGTTTCAAACCTTATAGAATGGCCTAAGTTTATAATCTTCAAACAAATTGTCCACTTTTTCAATTAAATGTATTAATTGATTTGTATATGAATCACTAACTTTTAAGCCGATGAATGTTCGTGTTTTTTCATCATTACAATACACACCTACCGAATGAAATCCTATTTTAAATCTAAACAAAAATAAATATTTAATATCAAGTAATTGAAAAAAAAAATGAGAAATTAATACATACTTGTGACAATTAGATAAATTTTGTTTAAGAGTCTGCGCTAGATCATTTATCCAATGAAATTTTAATATAACTGTTCTAGAAAGACTTAAATGAAAATCATCAACAGGTTGAAAGTCAGTAATTTCAGAACAATGCTTTAATAAATACTCTGATATATTTGTGAACCTTTCGATTTCAGTGTCACCTAAAAATCAACAAATGCTGAATTGGTAAAACGCCATGCCAAGCTATGAGTATAATCTGTACGTACAAGGAATGTAGATAAAGCTTGACCAATTTCCTCGTTCATGTGGAAAATTCCTTATTTTTCCATTGTATTTTTCAGGATTTGCATCATTTGAGGCAATAATAGGTTTATATGAAAGGAATTGAGGCACTGGAAGCCTGTAAAATGTTATATAAAATTAATTATGAACCCCGGTATATTAGTAGTAAAATAAACAAAAAAATATTAAAATATATGTAGAAAATGTAATTTTTATGTATGAATTACCATGACATCTTAAATTATAAGAGATTAAATACTACTTATATAGTCTGTGAGTCTTTATTGTATTATATAATATATTATTATTTATTACTAGGAAATCTGTAAAAGTCTAGTAACTATGTTGATTCAATACTGCAACTCCTATATCATATTTTTGTATATTTTATTAAATGGAATTTATTCTACCTAATTACTGACTTAGTATGTTAAAATGTACGCTTTCTACATATATTTTGATTATTCACAAGTGTAAGTGAAGGTTATGTTGTGAATTATACTGAATACATAAAATGGTTCAGACCTTATCTTTGCTGAGGAAATTGTGGTGTCTTCTGATTGTTCGTTGCGATCCAAATCTGCGTCACTTTGAGGATCAGAGTCAGTATCGGAGTATTCTTGTATCAGAGCAAGAGATGACATCTAAACAATAAATCCTGTTGATGACAGAATAATGGACTCTATTGGCAACACCCGAGACAAATTCTTCATATTGCTTGCAATTTATTCAATTATTTATGAAGTCTGATAGAAATAAAATAAATTCATTTATTATAAAAAAACCCTTAATTTTTAATAAATAGTTCCCCAGGATTTCTATTTTAAAAAATTAGTCGAGTTGTCAATGACATTTAAACATGGCAATATATTATGTGTTGTAGCGATAAACGTCAAAAGACTGGAGACGTGAGGACAGAAGAGGAAAACAAAGAATCACACGATCAAGCAGGAGAACATAGTAAACCGCGGTCATGAGTAAACACATGTACTCCACTGTTAACCTTAGCGACAAGGAGTTGAGGGAGCAAGGAAACAGGCTATTTACCAGCAGGAAATATGAAGATGCATTGAATTGTTACACTAAAGCGATAGTTAGTCATTATTTATCAAAGCACCGTAAATATTTTACTATTATATCTGTTAAATAACTATTTCTTCTGTTCACAGATAAAGAATCCCACAGTATCTTTGTATTTTACCAATAGAGCGCTTTGTAATCTAAAATTGAAAAGATGGGAGGCGACCTGTCATGATTGTAGAAGAGCGCTTGATATTGATGCTAATCATATTAAAGGGCACTTCTTCTTAGGACAGGCATTAATAGAGCTCGAGTGCTATGACGAGGCAGTTAAACACTTGCATCGGGGTACTCCTTTTTCTATTCAAACGTTAAAACACCGATTATTGAAAATATTTTTTATGTTGAAATAAACTGTTCTATTTATATGTAGCAAATGACCTGGCAAAGGAACAAAAACTTAATTTTGGAGATGATATTGCATCACAATTGAGGTTGGCTAGAAAGAAAAGATGGAATGTACAAGAAGAAAAAAGAATACTACAAGAAATCGAACTTCAGACTTACTTAACTAAGTAAGATAGATATTATTGTTGTTATTGAAATATCAAGTAGTGTGGATATATATTATCTATTTATCAAATTAATTATAGACTTATAAATGAAGATATGACAAAGAGAATGGAAGCAGTTAAAGTAGACAGTTCTTTGAATGAAGATGAAATCAATCAAAAAACACAAGAAATAGAAGATCAGTGTGTATGTATTTATTTGATTGACTTTACTGTAAAAGTCTTTCAAGAGAATTTTCAATTTACACTAAGAATAAGTTATAATATATGTATTTAAATAATTATTTTCATTTTAGAACAATTACTCTACTGAATTGAATAGTATGTTTTCAAAATTAGATGAAAGAAGAAGAGTAAGTTTGTTTATTTTAAGTGCCCATATTAGATCCATACAATTATTTTATGTATATTTTTTTTAGAAACGTGATGTTCCTGATTTTCTTTGTGGTAAAATAAGCTTTGAAATATTAAATGAACCTGTTATAACTCCTAGTGGAATAACATATGAACGGAAAGATATTGAAGAGCATTTACAGGTACACTACTTACTTACAATTGTATTGTTAAAATTACATAAATTGAATTGACTTTTAAAACACATCTTTCTTTGCAGAGGGTTGGCCATTTTGATCCTGTTACTCGAGTTAAATTGACTTCAGATCAGTTAATACCCAATTTCACAATGAAGGAAGTTGTGGATGCTTTTTTACAAGAAAATGAATGGGCTCTGGATTATTAGTTTTTAATGAATTATAATTATTTCTACATTGAGGTCCCCTTTTTGAAAATGTTTTATGAGATGTTGGAAAGAGATGAATGTATAAAACCCTTACGCAAAGGATTACATACATATTTCAAATACAGATAGATAGATAGATGCTTTGCTGTAAAAGAGTATATTTTTTTTAAATTAAGATTTTACATATGGTTGTGATGTTAAAAGCCAATGTAAAAATACATATGTAACAATTCAGTGTCAATCAAAATATTATATGTATGTTTTTATGGATTACCTTATGAACAAAAATATATTGCGTCTTACTTACTCATCAATATTGTGCACATAAAGCTTTAATATTTTGATATATTAAAACAGAACATGTTACATTTGTTTGTACATCTTGTATAGGAAGAATTTTTCCTACTATCCATTTTGTTTGTATGTTTGCTAAATATGTATAACCTTTCATTTTTGGTGCCATCTTGAGTTCAAGTTAAGCTTTGTTAGAATATTTTAAAATTGATGACTTTAATGACTATTTGAGTTACATAACTATCCATTAGAATTTAAATTACCTCTATTATTATGTAATTATTTTTAAGAAAATAAAAGTTTATGAAAAATGGATTGTTTATTTTCATACTTGGAAAAAGTATTTTTTAAGTAATAATATTTTAAAAGAAAACTGTAATTACTTATATAAATCAATATACACATTACATGGACATATGATTGATGGTTTGCGACTTACTAGAAAAATCAAATGATTACATATTTCCAGAATATGTTTAATTATGTTTTTTTAAATGATGAATAAGAAAACAATGAAATCTGTGAGGTATATTTATTCATCACCCATCACAATTATTTTGTCTATAAAATTATATTTCAACAAATAGGAAAAGTTGTCACAATTTACTATATAGGATGCAATAGTTTTGAAATGTTAAGGTAATATTTTTAGAGGGAGTGTTAGTAATTGAAAGTCTTAATGACAATACACATTATTTGCTATTTACACAATAATAGTAACACTAAAATTAAAAGCACTATATTTCTTAAACCTAATAAAATGTATATCATAGTAAATGATTTTTAAGAACACCGTTTATCTCATTCAACTTATTATTAAAAAGTAAAAAATAAAATATTAAAACCGAATCCACAATAGTTGTATGAATAAAATATATATATATATATATATATATATATATATATATATATACTATATATATATATATATATATATATATATATATATATATATATATATATATATATATATATATATATATATATACTATATATATATCTTATATATATATCTATAAAAAAAACAAAATTGCTTTGTATTTATACATGTTGAAAATAAACAGCATCAATAACCACCGAAGTACAGATTCCCCACCTTTATTTTAAAGATAAAATTCTACAATCACGAATTTCAGCATTTTTGACAATGAAGCACTGTATCCTCGATAAAAAAAATTAGGAGATTTTCTCCATAATTTAGTTTGTTAAAATAGGATTCTATAGAATTTACATTAAACATTAAAATATATTTTGGTCAATTAGTCAAGTGATCAATTAATTAGCTCAGTATAGAATTCACCATTTTACAATGATTTGTTTTAAAATAGTAACATAATAAATCTGGGTCTTGTATTTAGTAACTATGAATATTTACGTGGTACAAAAGTTTGAAGAGTAAAATTTATTATTATGGCCGAGGCAGAAAATAAGCGATCTTTGGTCATTTATAAATATAGTAAATAAGTTGCACAACAATAGTTATGCAATAATTTAACAAAGCTTATAAAGCTGTTATTTAACCTAATCACATACCTCAATATGATATGCGAGACAGAAGACGAACTTCCACTATTGCACTCTCTCTCTTTATTAGTATATATATAGATAATGAGATTGACGTAAACCATATAAAAAAGAAATATGTGAAAAATGTTTGTAATCGACTAGTCGAATAAAATATATTCTATACACCTACTGTAACATGACTTATTTGTATTTATTGCATATGAACAACTTTCAGCAGAACCTTATATAATATATAATGTGTTAATCACGTTGCACTTTTTGGCAAGACGCATTAAAATTACCGCACAATAATACAGATTAAAGACAAGATGGCCATCCCAGGACGAGATTATATCAAAAGGCCATCTTGTGCGTCTTGCTACTGGGCCAACTTTGAAGGTGTCAATACTATCTCGACGGGAGGAGGCGGAGCTTCACTAGGAGGAGCTATTATATTCGGAGTGTCAGCGAAAGTGACCGTTCTAGTCATTCCTGGAGGTTTCGCATTCACTGATTCCCTAGTTCTAGACAATTTGCCCACTTTCCCAGTTTGATCTGTAGAGTTCTCGATTACTGTTAAATTGTCAACACTTATTTCACCGCTAGATATGCTCGAAATATCCAGACTGGAACCATCCATACCTTGGAGTTCTATGAGTGAATCTTCAGAATGTTTCGGAGGCTGAGATAAAAGAAGTAATGGGATTATCTGCTGTCCCGGAAGAGGCGGTGACTTTAACGACGATCTCGGTTGTTGTGTTATAGGGGTGATATCATCTTTATCGATAGTGATAGGAGTTTCGTCGTTTCTCGATGTGGAGGGAAGAGCAGTTTCTCTCTCGTGTTGAAGCATAACAGCTGTCGCAGTTATAGAGAGTCGTCTTGGCGGTTGCGGTCTTTCTGTCAACAATAGTCTTTCAGCAGCAGGTTCTTTGCTGCGATGTCTGCTTCTAACGGGAAAACATCTAGCTGGTATGGCGCATAGAATTATCCTAATAAGACAACACACGAGTCCTGCAACTATAAGAGCGGGACCCGCCAATCGTAGTTCTAGGGTTTTAAATCCTTTATCACCGGTACCCACAAAAGATATAACAAGTCCTAAAGCCACCGTGCCTAATCCCACATACAACAAACCACCTGCTGCATTCGCGGCTCTTGCTCTGGCTGCTTCTTCATCATCCGATGAAGAACCCCCGTATGACAGGTCATGAATCTGAAATTAATATAAATAATCATATATTATTGGAATTATCAATTTGCATTAAGTAGTTAAATATTTTGATCACGTTTGCACTGATGATGAACACATTACATACTCTATTTCTCTTAATCCATCGAAGATGAGCTTCAGTCTGTCGAACTCTATAATTGCCTCCTCCTTCTGCAGAGACAGAACATCGTCTAACTGCCGGATATAGAACTCCTTGTCCGGAAACTCCACAATCTCTTGAAGCGTGGGCGGCTGCTTCTTGCCAAGCAGCTTTACCCTGCGCACACTAATGTTAGAGGTCATTAAAAATAGATAAATCAATTTTAATACTTAATTTACACATCTATATGGTTTTATGAAAAGTTTTCGGTGGCAATAGTTAACCGTATAATAAATAATATGTATGTTTACGATTACCTACACGTGTTGCTCGTCACACGATGATGGTAAAAGTAGATTTTATCGACCACCAGCACGCAAAATCGAAAGTTGGAAGCCTGCGTGATCAACGAATATTTGTCATTAATTACCTCAAGCCGATGAATGTATCTAGGGCCGAGTATAACTATAAATATATTTAAGTTTTATCTATAAGAATGTTCAGACTAAGGAAGGTATGCAATCCGCCTAGCACGCAAATATTTATAATGAAAAAGTATTAATGAATGAAAATAAAAGTTATTAATTAATATATAATAAGCTACAATATAAATATAATAATAATAGCCACTCCCTCGTGGTTTTACCAAATCTGTGGGCCACTCCCAGTTTTACTTGAATTACTTGAATATGTACATATTATAATAACACATACACTATTTAATGAAATAAAATAAGTTACCGTGACTAAATGTCTGAGAAAATATATTGCTTTATATGGGTATTTTTATGTATATATTCAATGAAAGTTGTGTATTTCATACACAATGGTGAGGTGTGCATATTGTGAGTAATTTTGATTTTATAACCCTATAAACGATAAACAATGGTAGCGACTGCCAGGCGCCTTTAGTCTGATATCCACTATGCAATTTGAAATATTTTTCAATAAATTGAAATATTTTAAATTTACTGTATCTCAAAATATTGTATTTGAGAACTGGTTTGCGTTAACTACATATTTGAAAAAAATAATAACCGCATTTTCATGATAAGCCATTACTAGATACATGGATAAGTTAATGCTATTATGCGATAATTACGAAATACGCATGAAAATAATAGCCTAAAGGCCATTTTAGACTATACTTTTTCATGAACCCTGGTTAAGTACGGGCTTGACCCGTTTTATTAAAACTGACCCTCTAACTGCGTTTAGACTCACTTAATAAGTATAGCCCATTTTCGACCCTCTGACTTAAAATATATAAAATTCATTTAGATATTATTATAATGCTTTTCAATATCGATTCAAAATGAACTTAAGTGAAAAAATAGTAGTAGAATATTTTACCTAATCGATAATTTAACATTCCTTTAGTTAACATTCTTTGAAAAGTATTATCAGAAGTTGTATCAAAAATATGGAATTCTTAAAAAAAAGTCTGCACGTGCTCGTACTTAAACCGTAACTTGACTAATTATTTATTATTACTAAAAAATATATTTTATATATTTAAAAACAAATTTTACATTTCATTAATAAGTTCATCAGCCGATTCGACCTGCTCAAATCAATCATTAATTTAATATTAGTGTTGCCATATAATACCGGACATATTATCAATACATACATGTAGCAGAGGTTATAACTATATTTTAAATCAATGTGAGAATAAGCATTTATATAATCGAATTTATTTTTTTATTGTTATAGATTGTGTTTGATGAATACTAATTAATTTTATTATTCTTTACGCAAGTTGAGGGTTGTACGACAGCAGGTCACACTGTGTTGTGGCTTGACGCGGTCAGTAAAAAGTGATGTGTTTAATTTCAGGATTGGGCCGCTTTTATGGTGAAGTGTCACGAAACACCATAAGCGTCCACATTCTCAACAATCCTTTTAAAAAACAATACATACCTATATGGTATTCAAACTGACATACAGAGGCAAATCGCAGATAACAAATGGCAAATACCTTTATAATGAACTGATGCATTAACGATCATAGTTGTTTCTTAAATATATAATATTATTTTATACATAAACACTAGATATAGTTTATTGAAAATTTATTCAACAAACCTAATTTTATACTCACTGTGATTTTAAAACTTCATTATTTGGCTTACAATGTAAAATAATATTTAAAAAAAAATTTAGAACCTACATCTCTAATGGAGCTTTTTTGAGAGGGTTTTTTAGACACAACAACGTGTTAATTGTCTGTCGGTGATCATAACTATTACTAGTTACACAGGTCACCGACAAAGCGGCTCTGACCGACTTAAAATAATCGCCTCAGAAATCAGAGTAAACCTGAATCAAGAGGATCGATCGGGATTTTATTAATATTATTCCCAATCTCCCATTCGTAATAACCGATGTAATCAATTTAAAAAAATCTTGACTTGAACCCATGACCACTGTATTTGTAGCCACGCTTCTTATCCCCTGAGCTATTACGCTGGTTGTATTTATTTTGAATGGAAATTTCCATGCATTTAATAAATCAACTTTTTGCACACGACGAAGACATTTTTTAATCGAATATAAATTAGGATATTGAACGCATGACTAACATATTTATTTTAATTGGTCAATGAAAACGATTTCATTCATTTGCGATAAGATTATTTATATTTGATTCTGTTTTGGTGCGAGGTAAATGTAAAAAGTTGAAAAGCGTGTCGTACAAGGGGCGATCGATTGCCGCCCCACCTCCCACTTTTATATACGTGCCCCAGCGCCCCTATTTCCCCTATTCGAGTATTAAACCAGTCTAGTGCAAAATCGATGAACTAATTCTTGATAAAAATGTCTGTAGAGAAAAAAAAAACTAAACGTCCGGTTAGGTTCTACCAAAAGCACTATTTTTTTATTTGTATACACAGCGTAGGATGAAAAAGCAAGACTTACACTTGCTGTAAATTATTTATAATACCTAAATACATGTTGTTTGTGATAGCCGCTTATGAATAGTACATACCCATGAGTTTGGTGGATATCTTGGAAATGGACCGATCTCTTTAGTGGCAACATTGCTCGGCAGCTCGTTTTTAATACCTCTTCTTATTCTCTCCTGTCTTTTGAGTCGTTGTTTCGATCTTATCATCAATGCCGCCTGCATTGTTGATGTTTTTTCGCTTCTTTATGTAGATATTTGTTCAAAATACTGTTTTTGTCATGGTCTACGCGATTGTCTACACTCTATGCGATTATTAAATATTGGAAGCATTCCAAACGCTACGTTCTGTCAGCACGAGTAGAATAATCATATTTTCTCCTCGACTTGTACACCGTCAACCAGTTGTCTTCTTTCTTCTTCATGTCTATGCTTTTAGTCGATAAACGCTGATGGTAAAGACAATAATGGCGTAACAAATCCGAAAACATTAAATAATCTCTGGTACACTGTCTTCTGTTTCATTTTCAAACACTACTTCAAATAAATCCCATTATCCAGCAAATCCCATTATAAATAATTATGATTCTCAAGTGCCGAAAGGTTTCAACGTTGGTAGCTATTTTTAAAGTAAGTACTTGATTTATCGATTCTATGTTTTCCGTTTGGTGACATTTTAAAGGTCAACTTGTTATACATGAAATTATAAATAAATAACTGTATTCTTCCTAACGACAAAACAGAATTTGTAATTTTAATAAAAACATTGTGTACGGTTTATCGAGAATTAACGGGTAGACAAGTTTGTGGTGTCTTTTGTCTTGTGCTTGAATTAGTGAAGATCGTATCATAATAAATGTGCTTGAACGCGTGGTCGTTCTACAAACCTACATCTTCAATTCGACGACATTTAATTAACTCTTTGTGAAATATACCAATAGTTTAATAATCAACAGTTGTCTACTCATGAGGTGGTTATTATATTTTGAATAAATTATCGAAAGGAATCAAAATATGAAAACATACATTGTGAAATGACATTATTAAGATATTGTATATTTCTTCTTGAAGTACCTCGCAGATAGGTTGAGAGGCTTCCACGCTGCCAAAAACTGCTGATGGATGAACCGGCTTCTGAAGCTTTGATTCCCAGTGAGTACAAGTATAGGGTCGAGGTGGACTTCCGACATTTTGAACACCCTGCTGGTCCAAAGGAGGAAGCTCATGTGCTGACCGACTAGAGCGTATCCCGGATCCGTCTCCATCATCAGGCCTCAGAGTCAAGGAACGGGAATGCTGAAGAGAGTTGGACGGAGGAGCAAGGGTGGAAGAGCACTCGGCGTGTCGATAATAATTATCAGGCAAATGATGGAATTGTTTACTTTGGTTTGGTTTTTCATTAACTTTATGAGAAGGTTGCTTGGGCTTTGGAGGTGCTTTTTTAAGAGCAGCAGCATTGCCTTTGGCCAAAGCTTTGTTCTGACGAGCTTTTCTGCTCGCAATGGAAGCACCTCCGGCTGCCGCGTACATTTTTTATTATACCCGCAAGGTCAATTAATCAAGTTATTATTATGAACATAAATATCCCATTACATATAATTTGGCTTGGCAAAGTATGCCCGTATTTTTCATTTGGTTCAGCTATTAATTCGATCAACTTGTTAGAAAGTTATAAAACACCTCTTTAATTAGTTATCAATATTGTCAACGTCCAATATTTACTGTGTAAAAGACTAAACACGGTAAACATAATGCATTTTCTCCAGCGCTACATACGTTTTTTCACTAACAATAAATATCACTTAAAGATACTTTAATTACCCGATGATTATGTAACTTTTATGCTAATCGATTTCTTTATCTTCTAATATTGACAAATAATCAACGTATTGCTCGTGGTGTATTCAAATCGTATTTCCCTAAATTATTGGTAAATCAGTTCATAAAAATAGTGTCCGGCCCAAAAAGAAACAAGCGCAGACACAAAATATTAAAAAAAACACAACGAGTTATATGAAATGTATTGCTTGAACTTGCTTATAGAAAGCTAACAACTCACTCACAACTGAAACGTTAAGATTAATTGACCCTGTAGTATGTGTGTGTCCTGAAAGATCGGATTGTGTTTGTTGCAGACCACAGAAAAAGACCCGTAGATTATTTAGAATTTACCAAAGTATTTTACTATTCTGATCACCCAACAAATGGCCGTTGTTGTCTGCGAGTGCTGTGATTACTTTTATAGAGGAAGCGATAGGAAAGGAATGAGAAGGCTGAAGATCTTCGAGTTCGCCATTTCTGAGAAGAAAAATGTCCTTATCTTGACACCTCCACGTATCTCGACAAATATTTACAAAACAACACCAAAACACTAAATAAATAACATGCTTCTTACTTCACTATTTCACAATTTTATAAATACATACTACATCTAAATTAATATACATACATTTAATCTTTTCTAACATTGAAAGCAATTAAAAATAAATAACATTGATCAGTCAACTTATAATAAATATGTACGTGCACATTTACATGCATGTATTGATATTATTAGTTAAAAATGTCATCGCTGTAAATTTCCTATACTTTAATAACGTCAAACTGGTTTTTTAGGTTATATGACTGAATTCACATAACCTTATAATATTTTACATACTACTCGCCGTTATTTAGGAAGTATAAGTACAGGACATAAAAAGTGCAAATTGAAACTACGCCTACATTACAAATTGCACTTATAAATGTTAATGTGAATGTAGCTCACGTAGAATCCAGCTCATATAAATTGTCGTAATTAGTACCTACACGACAGCAATATTTTTTTTATAAAAATAACACGAATAAGAATTATTCTTATACATTTCAATTTTGCATATTTAAAATGAATTATTCCTTAATAAACCGACACGAAGTGGGTTTGATTACATTTAAAATGAGCAAAGTAAGAAATGGAAAGTTTGATCTAGACACAGATATCCTTTAACTTTCTGTATTTGGAAATATGCCAGGTCACCCGAAGCGAGATGTTTGAAAATTTACTTGGCCATTTTACTGTATTTATACGAAGGTCATAGTAAAAACTCAGTGATATTTCCTTTGTCGTGACATAATAAAACTTCCACGCATTCAGTAGTGTATGAATACGCTATCATCAGTGATTGAAAATCTTGTTTGGCCTCGAATAAATTAACCTACTTGCATTACTGTATTAATATATTTTAATATTTAATAATACACTATTCCTAAACATAAATTAAGGCGAAAGAGCTCAGGTTAGATCTTAATTCATTAGTAATTTGTTGATAAAATAATTATAACCCATCACTTAAACATCAAAATCCGTCAGGTATGAATGAAAACAAACTAAACCATTACGCGACAATATCGATGTGTTTTGTAGGTTAAGTTAGGTTATGTGATGATTTATTCATTTCATTCAACAAAAACGCATTTTATATCTTGTATATGCTGCGATAGGTATTTTTAACCAATTTTTTCTATAATAACTAATTTTTACAATGATCCTAAGAATATCGAGTTGATTTTGCTCAATAACAAAAAATTTCTTATGTGATTAGTTTGTGTAATAATTTGGGAAAATACATTTTATAATCGGAATATAGTATTGCTGTATCTATATAATGAAAAATCGATTGAAATGTATGCACTTTTGCAATAAATATTCAATGAGAAACAGCGTTCCACTAATAAAATTGCTCTTGTATATATTTTAATACAGGTAATATAAATAATTTGAATTTGATTATTTATTTATGTAACATACGGAAAATATAGTTATAAAACATGAATGGACTATTTTTGAATCATTGTATACATAAAATGTATCAAGAATTTCACATTAATAATTTATTTATGTGTTTGAAATTTTATATTTACCTATTTCGTTATTGATTAAATCCAATAAAAAGTATCATATTAAATTACCATTTTATATCAGTCTATTTTTTAGATCTAGTAATTTCTTTTTAATTGATTCACTTTAGGAAGTAAGTCAAAATATATTTGTGTAAAGCTTATGAGAAAGGAATAGCATCACTATTGTTCAGTCTAATTCTCAATACTACTATCCGATTCTGAACTACTCTATGTTTCTTATATTTTTAGAGAAAATGTCAAACATTAGATATGCCCAGATAAAAAAAGTTAATATACTAATGGCCATAGTTGTACCACGCCGTAAAACTGTATTATATACATTTAGTGTTAAGATATAATAAAATAAAGCTACATAAGAAAGGCGAAAATTTTCAGGATATAATATATTTGATTAAAATTAGTGTTGATTAGTTTATAATATGGTAGGATAATATATTATCAAGAACGAAGCTGCAAGTATTTAATTTTTTTTAACAAAATAACCGATAAGAATTTAGGATTGCGCCTAGGTGTAGTTATTAAATTATAAAAAGCTACACACGAGTGTTAAGTTTTACTATAGTTCCCAGAGTAAAGTTATTTTTGCTTATTTAATGAACTAATCAAACTAGTTTAAAATTGAATTTATTCTTTATATTATTAATTATCTTTGATTATCTTCTTTGTGAAATATATTGTATTCTTCATGTTTATCTCTTTTGATTTAAGAATTTATCAGAATACAGACAACGTGGTTATTTTATAAAAACACCGATTGATTTTAAATTGATTTAGAAAATTTAAATATAGGTATTTTCATAATGTAAACGCATACTTGCTTACATACTTATTTATTACTCGACTTTCGATCGTTCAGGGGCAGATTAATTATATGGGGTAGTTTTATTTGAATAAACATGTTATGAACTAGTATCGACATGAATGGACAAGGCGAGGAAAAGTACTATTTATTGATAAAAGGGTTTGTTTGGTCGTTTGCAGGTAGAATAAATAAATTTCCTTATGAGGCTCTTCGTCACCTTTTTCCCCCCGTTCAATCGGTTATTATCATCGATTATTTATGGTTTTTCGTGCGAGCACTCTTAATGAACCTGCCCCTTCAATTTGATAGTCATTTTTTCCAAGTTAAATAACCAAAATATCCCATTCGTGTCCGGTAACATAAATAATGCGTTTATATTGGAAAATCGTACATTTACTGAAATCTGATAAATAATGTTGTAACACGCATGGGTAAGGTCAACTTGCAAAGTTTGTGAGAAGGAAATATATTTTGATTTAATTATAAAGATTATATATTTTTTAAATGTTGTTACTAAATACTCAACATTTTTTAATTAAAAATACCACCATCGAGCACTAATAATCCCCTGGCGCATTTGTAAAATAAACTACTGAGAAAATTAAATTAAAATACTATATTTGAGAAGGTTTAGTGATGGACAGATTTTGCCTATGATTGCAACTACAATTTGTATAGCTCAGCTGCAATTTTTGTTTACTATTTTAAAATATCTCATATGCAAAAGCTCAAACTACTTTTTTATTAATTTGCTTTTTTTTAGATGCATGTATTAGTAGAAATTTTATTCTAAAGCATCTTAAAAACTTAATATGATATTTCACAAGTCTAATATATTTTAACGTTATCGTAGATTTTTAAAATTACAATTCAGTATATATGTGTCTCATATGAATACTTAAATATTAATACATACAATGTACAATTGATGACATCGATTGCATTAAATGTTGATTGGTAGAAACATGGAGTATTTTCTATTGATTTAAAGTTAAATACACTGCGGCAATTGTAAATGCTAAAAGGTCAAAAAAGGTTCGATTGAGGCCGACATGTACTAGAAATGCGATACCAAACTAGGTATCTTATTGTGAATCTTAACAATATTTTGCCATGTCACTTTGTAAGTACTATAATATAGAAGCTATGCAATATTAAGATTATAAATAATTAATAAGAAAAATATTCTTATTTTATATACCATTTGATGAACTGGTTCTAGACGAGCCAAGATCTATGTTTCTGTCAAATTTTTGTGGGGTTATTGGGACAGTCAAATTCCTTATCTTAATTTGAAATTTAATTATTTCGGCAAAGATATGAGCCAGACGCGACATTATATAGTGTAGAGCCCACGATTTTTCGATAACTAATCGGTTTTACACCACCATTAACGCATCTAGGCAATCTGTCGTACACGAAATCTGATATTTTATCTAAATTGTAAATTATTTCATACATTATTGTAAAATGACTATTTACTTCATTCTACTTATTTTTATCGATCTAATTTATGGTTTTCATCTTCTAAAAGGGTCTTTTAATTTTCGTATACTTTTATACATATTGGAACCCAAATAAAGTACTATTTTAAATAATAATAATAATTGATTTGTATGATTTTCCATAATGATGTACATATATTCTTGTACTAAATATATTTAATTAAAACAAAATAAAGAGTATAAAATATACCTTTACGTATAGACTATAGAATGAAATAGTTTGTGGCTTAAATAAATGACATGAAAAATGTATGTCTGTGTATACATTTTTTCAGCAGTGAAGAATATGGGATTTTGTAATAAAGGAGTTTTAAGTATTCTTATCAAAATAAAATAATCGAATCTACACCTCGATGTCGGTAAACATTTTGATTAAGTGTATACGTGTATTGGCCGTAATGCAACAAGGGATTATTACGGACTGATTTATCGAACGACCGTTGCCGAGAGACGCGGCATTTGCATTTTAAGATTTTCTTTGTGAAAATATTGAATATATGTATTTATGGATATTATATGTATTTATATGTTTCAACCTCAGGTTTGTGATTACAGGCGACCGCAATCAAAAGCTAAATCCACGCCAACGATAACCTACATAGGGCACCTAAGCACGCTACTACGTTTTAAAACTAAAAACACCGGTCTTTTAACACTTTTATACAAATACTAAATATTTAAAAATTATCATTTCATAAATAGATAATCGGACATATGCACTGAATTATAACATTGACACGCGATTAAACACTACAGTTATAAAAAGATCTCTTAATCAGAGGAATTTATTTAATGCTGGCCGTTGTGGTGACTATTTTTATTTATACTATATTTTTATTTTTAATAACAATGATGGATCGCGATGTTATCAATAATATTTCCTTGGATAGTTCTGCGTCTATCCTCTGAACTATAAAAATTGAGTGTGTATTTCATTTATAATTGATAAATGGACTGTGATAACTTTGGATAAACGTTTTTTTGACTAATCATTATACTAATTAAAAAATATGATAAAACACTAATATTGGCATGTTTTATTGGATTGTAAGGATCTATAGAAATCAAAATATTCAAGTATGTGGTATTACGTTGCCGAAATTTTTTTATCATGCTAATGCAGAATAAATGAGAATCGAAAAATAAGTAACTGGCAATTATACTATATAAGTATATATTTTATGTAAACCTACATACGACTTGTAATGACAGGGAATAAAGCAATTTAAAATATAAATGTTGTTATTATTATATGATACTTCGATCGCCTAACGAGTTCAGTATAGATTTAACTATCGTGTGACTCATAATTTGGCGTAGAATATCCCTAACTAGTTTATAATGCTAATCTGTCATATGTCCCATCCTATTCTAGTGAATTCAACCCAATAGATACATTTATATTTTAAGATACACGAATTCGACAATTCATCCTTTAAAATTCAATAAACTTCACACTTCGTCAATCACAACTACTGAATATAAATATTATGTTGAATACAAATTCTTAATGTGTGCCAAAACTTGGTTATTTGGCACATACACTTTATTGCACCTTATTTTTGTCAAGCTTCATTATTGCGTGATCAAGAAACAATTTATTTCTAGCAAGTGCCGCACGAGAACCATTATCCACATTTTTTTATGTTAGTAATTGTTACTCTGAAAAAAATTATGCACAATTTCAACAAATATGTTTCACGTGTCATTAAAGAATTACAAATGCATAAAAGATCTATGATTGATAACCTTGTGGATAGAAATTATATTCTAATTGTCTCAATAAACGCATGATTCATTATATCATATGGAAAATAAAATAGCAAAAGGTAATAATTTTCAGTTACTTCTATTTCAGTATGTTTTTGTGAGCAAGCGTTTTATAAAGGGATTTTTTATATTAAGAAATTAGGTTGTATTGTGGGTTGAGAGCATGCATGAGCAACCTTTTCTAGTATCAGGGCCAGATGTAAATCTTAAACAAATGTATTAATTGATCGCCATTTCTTTGGTATTAAATTCATTAAAGTTTTTTGATATCTATGACAAACGCCAAACTCGGCGTAAAAGATAAATGAAATATATAAAAAGTGACCTCCTGAAAAGTAGGTATTAGGTTGTTAACTAATTCTCACGCGATATTTACGCCCTTATATCTTATTTAGAAGTAGAGTTAACTGGCTTAACTTTCGCATATTTTATCATGAAGTCATCAAAATACATACTACAATGCCGCATGAATTTATCATCGTCAACTTGCAAAGCGGTATATTTTGTATTAAAAGTATGTTCTATTAATAAAATCATTAATATAAATATAGTGTATGTAAGTGAGTAGTAACAGTCCTCATTTGTCGGTTTTCCGATGTGTATTTTTGTAGATATTTATATGTTTCCGTCAGTTTATAGGTCGATTCGCGTGACACAAAGGTGGGTATCACAAATTCTACATCACGACAATTCGGCAAATGTCATCATACGACAGTCAAAAAGAGTATACAAAATACAATAACGTATACAGAACAACCTTCTCCACGTGCACACCCACTTTGACGTCACTTTGTCAACGTATAATGTAAAAATGATAGCGACTGTCGTGAAGCTTTTTTCGGCCTTGATTTTTTTCCCCACGGTAGTCAATCGATGATAAATCGTACTTGAAGCTTTCAATAACCGTAGCTCGAAAATATTTTGATAAGGACAGGGGCGCGCGCCCAACGTTGAAACCTTTCATTTACCGATATTACTTGTATATTTGATGAGAATCCTTGGACAATTGGAAGACGCCCTCAAAACACTGTATCGTTATCCCATTACAAACACATCACGGAATATGTATTTATATGAGCGGACACGCGAAACTGTCATTTTATCGCATAATATGAATATACCGACGGATGATAGTCAGTTCGATCGCGTCGGAAGTCGAACCGAACCCTCCTGTACACTCCCATCGCGTGATTAATTAATATTAATAAAAATCTAATAATTGTATGATTGTGAGATATTGTTCGTTCGGGAGTCAACGAAGAACTGATGGTTTGAAGCGCCAATACCTGCGACCTCCCGCTACCACTACTCACTATAATAGCATACCTTCTCAGGAAACTAATCATATTCCTTATTTATATTCATTGATCGTGTATGATAGGCATTGCAGAAAGAAAGTACATTCATTCAAAATAAATCAAATATGTTTCAAATTAGCGAAACTTTAAATTAACACTGAAATGCTTAAGGGACATTTCATAAAACATATTTATCATATAAATTTTCACAAACACATTCGATTTTGTCTGTCTCCACTTAATGATTTTACTACATTTGTGTTACACATTATTATTTTTTTATTCATATAGTATAATATATATAGTAAATATTTATTATATATATATCAGTAGTTCTACATGTGGGTTTTTGTATTATATATATATATATGTATGTATATATATATATATATATATATATATATATATATATATATATATATATATATATATATATATATATATATATATATATATATATATATATATATATATATATATATATATATATATATATATATATATATATATATATATATATATATATAAGCAACTAAGGATGCTCAATTTAAAATAAGTATAAAAAAAATGTCTTTATTCTGTGGGTTTAATACTCATTAAATATTGAATCGTATAAATTATGATAAATTACATATTCAGCTTAAGTATAATATTAATTATGTACCAAAAATATCTATCATTAGTTTACTCTTAAAAAATTTAAAATGAGATCATAATTTAAGAATTATTAATGATTTTGTCGATTTAATTTCATGGAATTAGGATTTCCACAAATTAAATATTTAAAAAAAATGTATATACTCAATAATAATAGTAAAGCATGAAGCCATTACAGGAAAAACCTAATGCGGTTCAACAATGATGGACATTTGTCATAATTATAGAAGAATATAAAAAACATACAAGATAGAAACGTAAATATATATAAAAAATACAACGTATTATAAAAAATAAAAATATGACTTATTGATGTACTCCGTATAAAAATAAGTAAAATACTTCTATAAACATCTAATCATGATGTATCAAAACATTGTATGTAAATGATATTTAATAAAGAAATTGTATAATAAAATTCATTAAAATTATCACATTGTATGTTTCACTCTTGTAGATATTTATTCTATGATAATATTTTTGAAATAATGAATATAATCCGATAAATAATATAAGTAGATAATATTACATACTACAAAAACATATTTAAAATATTTGTACGCGATTTAAAACACTCCTTCGTGACACAAAATATTTGGTAAATGTTAACATTCGACCTCGAAGCATAAAACAATATTTTATGGGATGAATTCTATTTTTTTATTTTTTTTTTTTTATTTTATTAAATAAGAGAAAACAGTTCTCTGGAATACCAGAGAACCTACATCTCTATGTGAAATTGTATATTAACATAATTCCTTATTCTACGGCAAATTAGATACATATTTACATATATAATAATATACAAAATGATATACAAGATAATATACAAATAATAATAATATACAAAATAAACGAAAATAAAGAAAAATAAAGTATATAAAGCGTATGTAAAAAAGGTAAAAAACTTAATATAATAATTTTATTTAAATAGTAGTGTTCTAAGGATGAATTTAAAATCCGTGAGGGTGTTGTGAAAGATATCTACTTCAGGTAAGGAATTATTATAAAAGGACATGGATCGTCTAAAGAATGTATGGGACATATAATTAGTTCTTGCAAAATCTATTTGAAATGGAACCATAGAACGTGAGGAATTGCGAGGTACTCTAAATTTAATATTAGGTAATAAGGCTAATGAATCAATATAATTATTAAGAATTTTAAAAAGAAACAGAACATCTAAATAGGAACGACGGGCAGCAAGGGAAGGAATACTGTACTGTTTACAAGACGAGGAATAATTCATTCCCATTGTTCCGGTGCGGTAATTTAAATTCCGACAGAACTTCTTCTGTATTCGCTCGATTCTCGCAATGTGTACACCGTATTGAGGATTCCAAAAATATATATTCTATAGAAAAACTCGCACAGTCATTGACGTGTATGAAGCTTTAAAAGCATTCATTCGTTGTTTGCAATTGATATTTTAAGAAACTAGCTAAGTGGTGTTATAATATTAATTAGCTCGGCTATTTCACCTTAATTTAGTAGTGAACTAACTCTGTATTGAATTAATTAATACACTGTCTGCAGCATCGTGCATTCTATCTCCACATACTCATAAATAATAAACAACATTATTGTATCTTTGGCTTCAATTACTATATTATACATATGTAAATAGAGTCTTTTAACATCTATTTAGACAAAAACCGAAAGAATATATACGAATGAATTTTTTCAAGGAAAAGTTTTCGTGAAAGTCAGAGACATCTAACGATTTTTCAGCGCACAATTTAAAGAAACGCTGAAAGCCAAAGCCTCAACCCTTTTTTTATTTTCCACCGTATTCGTATAAATATCGATCAATAAACAATACGCTGAAGAATTTTTGTTATATAATCGCGAGTGGTGTAAAAAAATCAATTAATAATTGTATGACTCCACCACGGAAATCATATCAAATGATTTTAATCTGATAATTGACTCTTGAAAATTTTTTTAAATAATTTACGATAAAATAAGGATAATAGTTAGATTCGTGACTATGACCCACGTAAAAAAGACACAGATTTATATTATAACCATTCTAATTAAATTCTCTGATCTTTACACATTAATTAGCATACATTTTTTTATATTCATGTGAGAAATTAGAATATTAAATGTGGCCGAATTCTTGGTGGATGAGCAAATTTCAAAGATATAAATTTTATTTTGTTAATATTCTTAGATTTTCTGTTAATATTATAATATCCGAGAATTTAAATAGAATGATAAAATTTATCAATTAAATAGACAAATATAACTCGCGCAGTGTCCAGTACTTCAAAGCAGTTCAGTGATTAAAAACATGTTTACATCATTTTTAATTATTTAATTTGATGTAGATTGTTAAGGAGTTGCTTATTAAGTATAGATTTATTGTTTAGATTTTTTTGTATTAAATTTGATAGTCCATATTTATATCTGTGTTATTTTTCCAACAATGGAAATGTATATTGTATAAGCCAATAGCGGAAATGTGAGTGAAAAGAAGGAAATTGTTGCATTTTTGAACGAAACTTGACTTGGTTGTTCGCCAACATTTACCCTATATTTTATTTAACAACTGTTGCTGGGGAAAATTTCGCACTTCATTCCTCACTTAGTCGAGTAGAAGTTAAAGTAAAAAAAGACAATGCACAGCTGGATATGGCAACAATTCAAACAAGGGGTTTTGTATTAATGTTTCGTGTTGCAAGCCAGATTTTGGCTCCGGAATAATGTCACTTGTTGCCAAAGTATTAATACTTTAGACCTGTTGCATGGTCTAATGAAAAGTCCACTACACGAAGACAAACTTTGTCCTTACATGAAACCTTTATATAGGGATGTACAATAAATTCACCCGTATAAAACAAAAAAAACGACACAAATTGATTAGTGTATCAAGAATCGATATAATGGATACTTTGAATATTAGATACCGATTTTTATATATTTTTTAATTTCAATATAAATGAGGTATATTTAAAAATAAACAGGTATTTCGCATCACTACGAATTTGTATGTTGCACGCAACAGCAAGTGCATAATTTAGCATATGCAAACATTATCAGCACTCGACAATGAAATTACTCTTGTCGGAAATAAATTTACATAATATGTTCCACATTAAAAGGACAATGAATACGTACATTGAGTATTACAAAAAAACGCTTTAATAATAAACCAATTTGGCGAGAAATTTAATAACGAGAATATGGCGTGCAGAAACAAAAATGTTATACTTTTGATAATAATTTTTATTTCAGAAGAGAGAAAAATAAAATTATATATCTTTGGGAATCGTTATAATAATTATTGATTCATTAATAAATAAGAGTTGAGCTAGTCTTATATCATAAAGGGATAAGGCTTGTGGCTACAAATACTGTAGTCATGGGTTCAAATCCCATGACCACAGTATTTGTATTATTCCCGATCTCACAATACTGAGATATTGTGAGATCGGGAATAATATAAATAAAATCTTACTCTGATTTCCTGGATTGTTAGTTAAACACTGAAGCGATTATTGATAGATAAGATCAGCGTCCAACGAATTAACACGTTGTTGTGTCTAAAAAACGAAAATTCGTAGAAAAAAAATCAAAAAAGCCCCTTGTGGCGTGCATATATAAATAAATATATTTCAAACTTTAAAAAACGCACAGAAGTAAGAACTAACGTACCGTAAACGGCTGTGATCGTCTTGATCCAGGTTTAATCTGATTTCCTGGATTGTAAGGCAGATACTGAGGCAATTGATAAGTCAGTCAGAGGTATTCCCAGGTAGATGTACGTCATTATAAACGTACATCTTAAATACGATAGTAGAGTTAGTTAGCTACACTTATGATCGGTTTTTAGTTAGTTAATGCTTCGTCTGAGCCTCGGGCGAGGCACTAATTAACAAAAAACCGATCAAAAGTACAGCAAAGCAACTCTATTATCGCCTTTACGGTATACGTTTACGGCGACGTTAATTGTTAAGATCACCAACAAAAAATGAATTAACACATTGTTTTGTCTAAAATACCAAAATTTGTAAAATCCTTGACACAATTAAGGTTGCATAAAGTATACTTTTGCATTGGTGACCTATAAAATGGTCGCAGGGCTTTGTTTTTCTTGAAAATAAGAGTGCAGTGAATTTAGTTGCGGGGAGGGATGATAAGGAATGGGATGAGGGAGCCATGCGCCACGCTGTCACCAGGCAAGTGGGTCACCGGGATCGATATCAGGGGGAGAACACCACACGTGCTCAACCCAGCTCTAAACAAATGGTCACCGTTCCTTTTATATGCCACTACTAATGTTATTCCCTGCTTTCATGTACTGCGTCCCTTTCATGCTCTTAACCTATACCACCTACAATCGCTATCACGTAATCACGACATCATTGGCGAAAAGCTTTGTTCGCATTCGGATAGTAGAACGGAGTAGTAGTAGTAGATCGTTATTATTAGTCTATGCGTAGTCTAAGTAGGTAAGTATACTGGTGCGAGAGCTGCCTTACAAAGGACTAGTCTAGTAATAAAATGACTCATTTAATTGACACTAAATACCCGTAAGCTGAACTTAACCGTGGCACATTCATTCATTCAAAGAAATCTCAACCAATCATTAAAATATTTGCGGACTACTTTAAGAATTTGAGATGTAAATCATTCTTAAATGTGAAATAAAAATATCGTGACACCTTCCCTATTGCCGAAAGTCTCTTTTTATAAGGGGTTGGTAAGGCCACTGTGGCCTTTACGGGAGAATATAGAAGAGGTGGTTTCCCAGGCCACCACACAGTAATGAGTCCTTCAGATCTAGTAGATCTATCAAGTGACACCGTATTTACCGGCACTGTGGATCGAGCCCGAGAGTCTCACTCACGAATCCGTTACACTACCACTGGGCCACAAGGCGGCTATCAAATATATTTGGACATACAAGGACATGTTTTGAATAAAGTTTTGTGAATTTATCCCGGATTATAATTAACTTGAATATATTCAATTGATAAGTTCGTGTTTCCATTAATTATATATCTATTATCTTCTATCTACAAACGATATAATGTTTGCAAAATATATAAAAACAAACCGAGGCGATTTGTTGCGTTAGGTAATAAAATTTCCATTTAACGATATTAAACTGGTCAAAAATCGTCATGAATATAGTTGAATTCCAAATATTAAGGATAAATTAGGCCGTAGAGGAATTTTATTAATGACCATAACAATTGACAAATTGGTTTAACTCATGCAATATACCCAAGAAATTTGACTCACAATTATTGATTTTAATATAATATTCAACAAGACTATTATACCTATTATAACCATCGTTACATATCAACACGACAGTAACCTTAATCGATGAGTGATACATAATAATAATATAAATTAACAAGAAATGCGCAATATTGTATTGTGAATTTAAAAATAATATAACATAAGATACGGAGTGTGTATTTGGTATGTTCAAATATTATGTGTATAAAATATTTCAGGCGGTGCTTTATTGAAAAACTTTCGTTGTTTACAGCAATATTGAATATTTGGTTATAAAGCGATTATAATAAAAGAAAAGCAATCAAATTTATAGAGCATTCTATGGACGATTTTTTGCATTTGCACACACATAACAAAAAATAACAGAGGTTGGAGTGTCAATGTATGTAAATTTGCATATTAAGTGTACTTACATACACTTTACTGGAAAAAAACTGAATAAAGCGGTGATAATTTCAATATTTAATTAAACAGAAATAATTTTTTTGGGTATGCCTTACTTAATTCTGAAACAAAAAAAAAGATTAGATTTATGGGTTGGGTTATACCTATTAATTAAAATTACGGGTTCAAATTCCCATATTCCTGATTTCATTCAAGTAAATCCTGATTTAAATGCTACAATACCAGAATAACCCAGATTACTCCGAGACAGGATATGAACTCAATCCGATTGCACGTCAGCCAACATTTGACAAAAGCACAATTTGATTCTGCCTCTTTTGTATTATACACAAAAAACATCTCCGACCTCTGATATTAAAATAACGCATGCAAAAACACATTAACAGTTCACTCAATTTACGTATTAATTAACCAGGTTTTTCATAAATTGATGGATGTGAACCACTAAAATGTTTTATAATAAATAACACATATAAAGCCAAATAAATATTCACAAAGTCTGCATGCTTTGTCGACGACGCCTTTGAATTATTGACATTGTAATGATAGCCTTTTACATAATCCATTATATGCAATTGTGTGACAATAACTCGTATTGACATAAAACAGTATTACTTTGAAACAAATAGTTTTGGTTTATAAAAAGTATATCACAGTACATAATGAAAAAAAACAAGGTTCTATCATTTTCAGCTTCAAGATCAGATTTTGAATTCAATGGACTTGTTTATTGCTAGGGGCTAATATTTAAAATGTACTTAAATACCCAACACTTGAAAAATAATATATAAACTACCCTAAATTCTGGGGAAAAGTCTATTTAAAGTAACAATATATTCAATCAGATGGGTTAAAAAAGTTTTATGTTTAAAAACTTGAGTTTTTAGTTGATTTAAGACAATTTTATTTTATAAAATATATTTAGAGAATATTTGAAACGCGAAGGTCTGCAAAATACTGACCTATTTAATAACGTTCTAGGAGTGAGTACGAGTATTACATACACGTTAATATAATATATTCATAAAATTGGTTTCCAATAATTCAAAAGCTTCGTGCGTTTAATCTATGAAATATATAATAGATGTTTGGTATAATAAATGAATAATTCTTACAATCATCGGCCCGCAGAAGGCTGTATCCCAGGATTGAAGTGCACCGCAATTCTCATGATGACCAGGGCGCTCTTGACAAAATCGTGGGTTTCGTCGATGTGGCAACACCTGATTTACACCATTTGGTCGGACATTGGTCTCCTTGATCACAGAACATCTTGGCTGCTTCAGGAAACTGTTTTTCACAACACTGGCACATTGTTTTATAAATTCACAGCGATCATTTAAGGTGGCATTGTAATCCGATCTATAAAAAATGTGAATATTTTTATTAGTTCAATTTTATTTAAATAACTATAAACTATGGTTTGTCTGTAAAACATTTCATTTCATAACAATTTGCGTGTTTATTAATGAACATCTCCATTGTAGGTATTTGTTTATTGTTTTTCGACCAACAAATATTTTTACTCTTACAAAAAATACAAGATACAAGGCAAAGTTTTAAAAAATAAATAATAATGCTCATCGTGACCATAATAACCTTAAAATGAACTGACCGGCCGATATGAGGCTTTTGGGACGCGAACCATATGAATTAATAATATGTATACCCACAAAACCACACTCTCTATTTATTAATTAACATGTTTTGTATCTGTTTACAGACTTTATATGTTTTCAGACATTCAGTTGAGGAAATAAATATAAACTTGACACGTCTACTTAAAATGTACAATTAATCGATTTAATCATTTTGTCAATAAATCAAATGAATTTACGAATAGAGATCGTAGCAACGATTAAGCCGGTCACAATAGCAGATATAGTGCCTAATTTTTTTTCACTAAAACAGACACATTTGTATTACACGTGCGATTTCATAGGGTTAATTAAATATATTGTGTATAAATATAAGGTTCTTAATCAAACAATATTTAATGTTTATAAAAACATGAGTAAATAAGGGATGGATTCAAAGAAAAAGAATATATTTTTCCTATTTATACCATGTCTCACTAGTGGTGGTTTTTCCTACTAGGCATACCTAATTCTAATAATACTCTTAATAAACGAAAATTCAGTTTTTTTGGCGCCTAGGTATTTATAACAATATCTATGATCGACCATGACACACGAGCGCACTTATATACACACACAAAATCACAAATACCAGACATAATCCGGGAAAGGGCAAGTCCATTTTCTCGCAGATGATCAAGCGAAGGTTATTATAGGTCACGGGTATAGTAAAAAAACAATAATTACACAGGTGCGCAGCTTTCTAATGGTGTTATCCAGTCGGTCCCTAGACGAGCACAACCCGCCCCCAAGAATAGGGACGTATTTTGAATGGAATTGATAGAGAGAGGCAGTAAAAGAGGGAGGAGTGAGGAGGAAAATTGCGCGCGCACTTTTTGAGGTTAGGACATGGTGGACCCTCCTCACTACAATTTCACCTCGACACGCCATCGCGATGTTTTATTATTTGTTTACCTTTTGTCAGATCATTCTATATTAATGAGTGTGAAAAATTCAGTAAGCAAAGTCAGATATTTGAAGCTCCCGCTACAGAATACCCACCTATGTACTCGTAGGTCTACGAGTATATAAGGTTCAGTTGAATTACCTACTTACATAAAGAAAACTTACGATGCCAAAAGACAATTTATATGTTTAAAAATCTATTATGTTCTTGTTGTACAGCTACGACATATTTTATAAAATTTGTATTTTTTTAAATGAACCCAATACAAACATGTTAGTTTTTTTTAAATCAAGCATCGATCAAAAGCTCGCTTGTTCAAATCAAAGTAGATAGGTACATACTCTAAGTAGTAATTTTCTAATATTAATTTATCATACAGAAATATAGGTTATTTAAGACAGAATAAAATACCCTGAATAGGCTACTTTGGGTTTTTTGTACACTTTTTATAAGAATATTGGGTCCTGTACATGAGATACTAGGACAACTTGGAATTAGAAAGAACGATATATTACTTCAATGCAGTTTAGTAGGGACCAGGTGGAAATTGGTGGTGCGAAAAGAAAAATTTGGAACTGAGTATATTGATGATGAACTACTATTTAAATTGTTAATAAATGAAAAAAACATATTTAAGACAATGTTATAAATAACTAACTTTATATAGTAGATTTATTTACAATTGATTCATGACATTATTAATACGTTGATTGCGATTCCTTTTGTTAAATTCGTATTATCGTATTTCAGAAGCTAATTTTAATAAATTGGTGATTTGAAATGTAATATAATGTAGGTACTTACATTTTAAATCATTCAATTAAAATGAGACATTAATTAGGAATGAGTTACTATGGTAGTTTGATCAAAACCAAATTGAAAAAAATACATTTTTACGAAAATGGAAACTGGAGAATTTAGAATTATGTTGAAATGGTTGGGTTGTTTTCTATAACCTAATTAAAAAAATGTTAATTATAATTACATATTTTAAGATCAATGTTTCACTTTCCTTTAAGTGTGGTGATAATTAGGTAATGTGTACTATATTAAAAATCTAATTACCGTGAATATCGTTGGTCCAACGTACTCCAGTAAATAAAACCAATAGGTACATTAGTTGTGCTTCATTTTGTGTTTTTGAAAATTCGTTATATTTTACCGTTCAAATAAATTATAAATATTCGCATTATTTATTATGAGATAGTGCAAAAACAGCAATTTAAACAGAATTGAAAAATTAAAGTTGATAGTATATTTAACATGAATTATTAATGATTTAACTTTATTTTTTTAGATTTTTATTATGAGCTTTTGTAGCTGTGTTTGTCTATGGCTCGTAGTTGTAGCAGTGTCTATGGTTGGTTGTTTGGTGGTGCTGACAGTGTTGCTGTCACCGTTACTGGGCGGTGCTTGTTGGTCGCCTGTAATTCTGACCACATGACTGTTTCTATCTTCATTAGGAAGTACATTAAGTTCATTACCGTTTATAAGGTCAGTTGTCATCATTTACATACAACACCTCTGACTTTCTATACACTATTATAGAGTGTGCAACTTTCATACGCCTTTTATAGTATAAGAAAAAAAACACCTGTTTTACTTTCTGGTGATGTTGTGTTCGAGTTCACATATTTATTTGTATGTTAATAAGAAAAATGTCAAAACTACTGTCATATTCGTTAGCTAATTCTTACAATGTTTCAAAATGATCATTTATAGATAATAAATATTGTTTTCAGAAATGCCCAAAGCTCAAAATCATGGTCGGAGTATGCACCCGTACCAAGCAACCGTGGTTCCTCGGTCCAATACTCAACTACAACAAATGACACAACAAAGGGTGAAGTATCCTTGGCTGGTGAACCCTGCTTGTGAAAGGCCACATGATTGCCAAAGCACTAACAGCTCCAACTCTGATAGCTATCATGTAAGAATTCTGAATTTTTCTATTAATTACTGTCAAATGACATAGATCCATAAATAAATTGAATAGTCATCATAATGGAGTGGTAAAACTAATCAAATGTCATGATTTAAACGGATTTTTGATTTTAGGGTGTCCATTACATGAATGTTAATAACCGTTGGTCGCATCAAAGTTATTCTGATGGATTATCGTCTCCAGTTTACCATTCACCTTATCCAACCGATAATCCAAGATTGTCTCCTTCAATTCATAGTGCTTTTGTCAAACCATATCCGGTAATTAGTGATATTCCTACATACAGTCAGCCTCTCGGTGATCAGGTAAATTTTTTTACAGTGTATGCTTTTAGAATTTGTTATTAATTTATAATATTCTTTAGGAATCTTGCACAAGCATTGATAATTGCTGCGAGGGTGTTGTCGTACAGCCACCAAGATCACCCGTGCCCAGTGAAACTCACATTCCCGGCGGATGTGGTGGACATTGTCCAGGTTTTGAATATGTCTGCTATTATGTTTTACAGATAATATTTGTGATTGGTATATTGACTGGGATTTCTCTGTGCATTGCCGGAAGTGTTTTGCGTAGAAGCAACCGGGGTGGAGACCTCGGTGTTTTAGTTTACATTGGTATGCATTTAAATAAATTAACATTTTATTAAATATGATTTTATTGTATTTTTTTATTTTAATAGGCTGTTTGGCATCTATGGTTTGTGGTCTTTTGCTCGGTGTTCAATGCTGTGTCAGAAGAAATAATAAAAAACGGTGCAAGCAACTTAGAATGAGAAGTGCACCACCTGATTGCATACAAATGGACGCCATACCTGTAGGTTCATCACACATAAAATATTGAGAAAAACTATTAATTTGAGTATTTTCAGAATGTTGTGTTGGATGAAAGAGCGACTCTAGCCATACCGATTCAACGAACCATGCCACCAATAATATTTACATCGAATCCCCCTGCAAACACGTTACCAAGAGACTTTTATAGGTAAATAGTTTTACTAAGCATTCTTAAAATATTTTTCCATAATGTTCTTATTTCACTTAATAGATCCAGCCAAAGATACAATCAGGAACACAGCTCTATTAATGAAATCAACGGAATCCCATCATGGAGAAGACAATAAATAACGACTAATAGACTGATATGCATTTAATAATAATACTCATTTCATAATGTACAATTTTATTTTTGAGGCCAAATTATGTAAGTTTTTTTAGATATATGTAAATATTTTTTATAATCATGATTGCGACATAAAATATTTGTATCATCATGTTATTGTGCTCAAATATTTACAATTATAAATAAATATTTTCAATTTTATAATAAATTTCTTTTATTTTCGGCAATGTTGGAATAAAAGTCGAATATTTTCTGATTTATTTTTATTATTATATGTATAAGATCTATGTTCAAATAGAGTAAGTTTCATACAGTTCACACATAATAGTACATTTTAATAAATTATTTATTGTACTCATCCGAATGATTCCCGTCCTAGACACGCACATTTAACAGACAAAATAACTTTACCCTGTATGTTTCGCATCCATAACAGATTGAAACACTGCAAATTGGAATGTTCACTTGCATGAATATAAAAACATAACTTACAAATTAATGTAATGTATAGTCAAAATATATAGTAAAAAATTAAGTGTGCGTTTCTCATATGAAGCGTTTTTTTACATGTCATGTCTTCCCATTAAAAGCTTAAGCTCTAAAAGAATAGTGCGTTTTCATTGTCGGGCAAAAAAGATGCCAAAACAATATGTCTCGAATGCAGAATTTTGAGATCGAATATATAAACAAGTACATATTTGCAAAATAACCTTGACATATGTAATAAATTCTCTTTAAAAAAAATTTAAGCACAAACCTTAACACAGTGAGAATCTAAAGTATCAAAATGAAATGTATTCCTATTGTAACATATTTATAAAAATAAACATGACAATATGAATGGATAGAATGATACAAACTACAATCCTTACAAATTAGTAGTGTCTTAAATTAAAATAATAAAAAAGAAATACAAAACTTATTCGATTTACAATATGCAGCCTTGGAATTATGGAAATGATAATTTCCAATCAATATTAAGTAAGAATGAATCAAGAGGACGAATACTTTGGAAAATATTTCCATTGATAAAGAATATTTTTAATTTCTGCAATCACACTGTATATACAGAATAGTATACATTCAGTTTATGGAATTTTATCAAATGCTTAGTTTACTAGTTTTTATATAATCATATTTTTTATGTAATATACATGAATGAAATAATTTACTTGTGTGTAACATCAAAACATGTTACGTCCTATATTTGTCAAATATTTTGGTCGGAGAATGATTTAAGCATCCTCCGTATTTTTAAGTGGCTTCAATACTATCCGTGGGTCTGATTCTACCATTTTGTCACTCTCTTCTGCACTACTCAAGCTGAAAACAAATACAAACATATTTAATTTAATAAAGCACAGAATGACTGTGTGTGTCCGTGTATAATTGTTTTTTTCATTTTTTATTAATAATTTATTGCAATCCTTACAATAATAGATTCATACAGCAGTAACGCAAGATAATATGTTACACCTACTATCTCAGGATATTATGAGACAAACAAATTCATAACAATAAATATGAAAACATAGACATTTACCAATCTTTGTTATCCATGAGCTGTCTGCGCTCATCATCAACAGAGGGAGGAGCATCTTTAACTGGAGCATACTGCGCCGCAACTAATGGATCTGTGGATGGATTTGGTGCTCCCAAAGATCCCACTCCACCACATCCACTGCCGGCCTCCAAGCCACTCTTTCGAGTCCATCCGCGTTGGCGTCGGATGACCAAGTAAGAATAGAATACTGAAAAAACAATTCATCGGTAAGAAATACATACAAACGACTTATTAGAATGAATTAAAACCGAACATACCCAGTATGGCAATGCCGAATAAGATGAGTATTATACCTTCTATGAGAAGGTTAGAAGACGCTTCAGCATTTGTGCTATCGATAGTAACCTTCAGACCTGAAATAGACAGACAACATTATTTATAAACTGAAAACATGCACTTTCCTTCACCTCTGGCATTTACAAGAAAATTTAATTTGTACAATATAAATATTATTTGATATCAATGAATAGTGTTAAATGCTGGTTACGTTTTCATCTTAAATAATTAGTTATCAGACTTTACCAGCTATTATTACATTTAATAAAAAAAAAAACTAGAAAAGAGATTCACGTCGACCAAAATCGATACCACCGATATATAAATATCAAGAGTATGGACCAAATAGTCGAGTCTAAGTGAGACAACACTAATTGTTTAAAGTGCACTAAATTTCAGTTCGTCTGAATTCATGATAGAGGTGTACATCTTATTTACAATGTTGCCTCAGCGAAACTCATCTCATCCGGTTGTAAGGCCTGCTAATAAATCGGTGGTGTCGCCAAAATGCGCAATTAACGTTTTTAATGATTGTTTTTGTTACTTTTTATTATTGTTGTTGATTTATATAAGTGGCAATATACTTTGGCCGTAGTAAGCGGTATTTTCGGTATATGGAGGTATCTTTTTGAATTTTAACGACCAGTCACTGGCTTTTTTTAAAACCAATTTTGAGTGAGAAAGATAAGGCATTCGTATCGCTAATAGCTACGGTTATTATAACAACCGGTTTATTGGAACTTCAAACATCAGTAAATATTAATATCTCACATAATTATTATTTTTATAGAATTTGTACGCATGCATGCTCAATAATGTCAGGGTTGATCGGGTCGGTTCTAATTACACATATCGATTCTATAGCTAACCAGTGAAATAAATAATTACTTTAAATCAGATGTAAGATATACGAAAATGCTTAAAACAGCCAATGAAATCATAAGGAATTGTTGACATTCTGATATTACCAAATGCACATGATTATGGAATCCCTCCAATAAGAGAATGGAATCAAACACGAGCGCCAATCAGAGTAAGGCACGTCGTTTTAAACACGAAAGAAGTAAATTTTGTAATATAGACCAAACTCTAGTCTGTTCGTACACACACCATCTAGCACGACTCACTGACACACTTTTATATTAAATACGACCCATAAATCATTTTGTTCCCCCTGCTATTTTTTTTTCTAAAATCAAGTGATATATTATCTTTGCTCAAACAGTTGTGCTAAATCGGCCAAGCATTCTTTTTCGGATTTACCGGGCAGATTGGGCTTAATCCTAGTATTTTACTATACTCATAAGATGTATATTTATTTTAAATATTTTATTGTTTATTTTATGGGGCTCCCGCAGACGTACAGGGAGTGGGCATATAAATTCGTCGTAAACGGGATGTACTGACAATTCATACAACTGTTTTATTATTACAATACAATGGAATACAATCGATAGCCACAGAATAAAACAATGATTACTTCCGACATCAATAATATACATTTGTGACCAAAAAATATAATAAAAAAAATATATGTAGGACTCAGCTGTTAAAAATATTTATGATTGTTCTTATTGGTTATTGTATGCAGATTCAATTCTTGATGAATTTCCATACAAATTACACAACAGGTTTGGAATAAAAATATCATATTTCCGAAAATCTAATATATGGTCAGAATACTGAATGTATAAATATCAAGATGTCAGACCAGATAGACGAGTTTGAGTGATCAATTAGTGTTGTCTCTGCTTGGTTCGCCATCTTGATATGTGTCATTCATTTGTCCGGCCTTCTAATATCGATGGTGTTGGTTAACCTCGAAATGAGAGACAATAAGCTATAGACTCCGATTTATCGGTTAATTTTTGTACAATCAATTGGTTTGTAATAGGTATTGTAATTGCACAATAATGCAACACTAACTACGAGTTAGGTAGCTCACTGTTTGAAAAAAAAACGACAAAAAATGCAAGGTTAATCATGTATCTGACTGAAAATTAAGGCTAAAACAAAGCTAAAACTAGTATATAATTTAATTATTTAAAATTAATGTGGGTTTAGTTGGCAATGGCCGCTCTATAAGTACTCATTGTTTATTAATTTAGTAGAGCAAACGTCAAACTTTAGACATGTTCTGGGTGCTAAGTGATCGATCACACCGTAAAACCAAACATCAGTTAACGATATAGTTAGCTTGTCTCCAAGTAGGTATAACTACCCAATGTTTTGCTTTATAAACACGGATTACATGATGTAAATTAATGTTTTTTTTATTTAAAAAAATCTATAAATAAATGTCTTAGTGATGACCGTGGGTAGTGACTTCACAACTAGTTAAAGAAGAATGCGACTTGTAAGTAAAAATGTTGTTCTGCCACTTGCACTTACGAAACTTGTCCGATCCAATTGTGGCATATTTCACGTTTGATTTGATTTCCACACAAAGTTAATATTTCCATCAATCCTTAAAAGAGAACGCGTCTACAATGAAACATCCTTTGTCATTATGGAATAAACGAGTCCATTGTTAGCGCCCTTCCTTTAGCCACGATCGACGTCACAGGAAAATTGCTTTTATAAGTCGTTTAGAAAGTCTAACTGCAATATAATTGGGATCTCAGAATAAAACCATATTTATCTCGGAACAAAAGTAATTCAGTGATGATGATGACAATAAAGCTATTTGAGACAAGACCCTAAAGTAGGCCGCCCACTGCTTCTACAATATATTGTTTATTTATTTAAATGCGATTTTAAAGCATCGGTGGGCGTTCGTGCCAGGACCACTAGTTTATTTAGTGTTCCATATAAATCGAATCAGACGAAAAACCACACGTCTACAAAGAGGAAAAGTGAAAAATAATGATACTACATTATTATCAATTAAGAATTTGAGTATTACACTACATTAAATCAGGATCCTGAATAAATGTGGGAGTGGCCCTTAACTAAACTATATATATAAATATACTGCCTTATACTTATTACACTACGACATTGTATATAAAAGGTTTTTATCCACTTCTCACTAGTTTTTGGCTAAACATTTTACTTTAGATCGTGACGAATACAATAATAGCCTTCTAAAGAAAAGGCTTTTAATTTTAAATGAATTACGTAAAGTCACGACTGCCTATACTCTAGCTTTTATTTTGAGCAATGACCTCAGTCTTATCTGAAGTATTTCCTTCTATAATAGAAAATAGACTAGACAAAACGGCTACTACGTTTAATCCAGTGATACTCAAAGTAGGAGAAAAAGAATCCCGCACAAAAACAATATCCAACTGACTTGAAAAATTGTGAGTCGCAGATAAACAAGTTTAAGAAACACTGATCTATAAAATTGAGGGATTACAACACAAACAAAGGGTTTGGTGACCGCAAATGTGGTTTTTGTAATGAAAGAAGATCGAGAAATAGTAATATTCTCATATTTCAGTATGACTCTCATGCATCTTATTTAAAACACTGTCTCATTCTTGAAAATATCTATATTTTTCCGGTATCGAATTTGAGTGGCTGGGGTTACAATATTAAAAAATGTGTATTTTACACCATTGAAGTAACAACAAAGGTAAATGAAATGTGTTAACAGTAGTCAATGATTAAAACATCGTTTATTATCTGTGAGTCACGAGTGTTTTGTTCCATAGTTTGATAAAAAAAACATATTTTGATACAATGCAAGTACATAATAAATAAATTAATTTAATTAATTGTGAGGAAATTAATCTTTCAGTTAGATACACTAAATGTGCCACATTTCAATCTGATTATTATGTGCTTTAGAATGTAAAATAAGTAAAGGTATACAATGTTGTAGGTACATAAGTGATCTCTCGGTAGTTTCCAGGTGAGATCAGAACAGGTAGGTGGAGTAAAACAGCTCCGCCCTCGCCATTTTCGGTCGAAAGTTTAACCATCAGGTTTACAACAGGACTGAAGGAATTATATTCCAACCAACGATCCAGATATTTAATAATGTAAATCAACTATTCATTTTAGGTATGCATCGTACGCCTGTATGTGATCTTAAATTAAATCTTAAATTAAATGAAGAAATTAATAGATATATTTCTGGACGCTACATTGAGAAATGAAAAATCGGTTAAACATAATAAAATTCACAAATGAAAAATATGTTTGTTTTTCTCTTTTTTTTACGCCATTTTGTACCTAAGCTACATTCACGAACTACTTTTTTTGTTTATATTTTCCACAACATTCCACTTGTACTTATGATCAGAAAACAACAACTTACAAAAACCAATATCAAACTTAATCAGAATGAAACGGACCTAATTTCGAGTACCTATGACATCTATAATATTTATATTATAATTTATAAAATACTATATTATCTACAGTATGGATATTGATTTACCCTGAGGGAACCCTTTGTTTCAGTACCAAACTGAGTTACAATAAAAAATGCCAAATATAGGATAAAACTCTTCAATTAGTTATTTTAAACCATATGGTACTTTATAAGTATGTTTAAGATATAAGTAGAAAAGTATTAAAAAAATAGCTCCGTGGACATCATTTTATAATAAAAATAATTAATAATTTTAAAGACAAAAGTATATTTTTAATGTTTGAATAACTTAATAATTTGCAAACGTGGCTAAGAATCAATTAGTGATTTTATCATTACATTACTTTACATTTATCAATTTAAATGCAATATTACAAAAGCACCAATTCGCGAATTTAAAAAAGGTTGATTAAGAAGGTTTTAGATGGATAAAAGTGCTTTAATGTTTCATCTGCACCTCGATTAGTATGTATATATTTAAAATAAAGCTGTTTCTTATTTAAATAACACGATCGGAATTCTATTGTGTCGGTAAAAATAATCTCAATGTCAAGTGTATAATTCCAAATTGCATGTTACACATTTATTATCTTTATAAATGATATTCATACACCGAGGAGCAAGAAAATAGCATATATCAACGGAAACAAAGACGAACGATGACCTCGCGAATACGAATATTACCGATGACACAGTGGTTGGTGTATCGTATCCCTTGTGCACTTTCATGTACTTCACTTTTTTAATCGAGAATTTCCGTTACGTTTGATTTAAATGGTCGACACAGCGTGGCTTAAACCAGTTTCAATGGTGACCGTTAAAGTTAACTTTTACATTGATAAAAACACGCACACATTACGGCTACACCGATATAAATTCTAGAACAATAAAACATGGACATACAGAATATTATATGTATTACCTATTCATATTTGAACAACGTAGCGTGCCGCGAAGCCTTAATTATACAATATTTCAAAGCGTATCTCTGCATACACACACTATCATTATGATATAATTTGAAATATGTAGCAAAAGTATACTAGAGATAAATTCTACAAAGTATTTGTATAGATGAATATTAGAATACAAGTATGCATCCAATTTATTAAATTGAATATTCTAAAACAAATGCAGAAATCATGGGTTCGATTTTCAAATACAGTTTAATTAGTAAAACAAAATTAATTCAATAGAATATTGCGACTGGGAGATTGGAAATATTAAAAAAAACGAGTCTCGATCCAGGTTTATTTTTATTTCCTGGTTATCGGTTGTAAAGTAAATACTAAGGCCAAATATAAACATCTAGTAAAAAGGCCCGAGGCAAGCATACATATCGATAACAAAATAAGTTAAGGTATAAACCAGATAACATCACATTTTTAACCAATATGTCTGCTGAAGCATCAGCAAAATTATATATTTACTCGTGTTCTTTTAATGGACCGTTAAACAGAACCTATTAATAAATTTCTGATAATGAAATCAAGAAGACCTATATCGATTATTTATATCCACAAATTCTCCTTTAATTATGATACTTTTTTACAATTATATAATATGTACTAGAAACAGAAGAAAGACTAATAATATATTCTATTGATCATGGAAGCAACCTTGGTGGCAATGTACATTAGCATGCACTCTCCATAAGAAGGCTAAATATCGACATGACCTTATAAAAATCTAATCATTTAATTCCGGATTGCATTTTTTACTATCGGGCGGCAATTTAAATAAAATGTATAGAAGTCATTGATCACCGGAAAGCAGGCAACGGAAACTATGTAACGTGCGGATATTGAATAAAAAGATGCAACCGATTGCGAATACAAAAGCCAAAGTGTGCAATTGTTGAGAGATAATAAAACAGTGTTTAACACAAAAAGTAAATGGCATTATGACAACAGACCAGGACGATGCTTTGGATGCGCAACCATACCGCAGTCCTTCCGTCCGGTTCTATCGGACAATGTCCACCGTAGTTTGTCAAACTATTACGTATTTAAACAAATCCATATCAATAAAATTCAAATTGTCCAAAACAAGTGTCTTAAGGTGGCCTTAGATCTTGAACCTGGCACATTTCTTAAAGAAGTCCACGAGGACATTAAGTTAAAAATGATCAAAGCAAATATCGCAGATTTGAGTAAAAAAACTTCCCGACTAACCCAAACATAAGACATGTAAATAAAACCAAATATGCCTCGAGGAAACCTTAGTTCATTTTATCAATGAACTTCCAAAACTGATATTATTTTTAAAAATAATCTAAAATTTCTAATAATCCTGTTTTGTTAATATTGCTTTTATCGTTGTTATTATTTATTAATCTTCAAATTTGTAAATGTTTTTTTTTCCAATTCTTTCTATAATTAAATACTATTACTCATGTCAAATTTAAATAAAACATTCTCATGTTAGTTATAGGTTAAAAGATGTATACACTCTGTACACCTAAGTCTATTTCCAAAGATGTATTGTTCTATCAATCAATGTAAAAACGTATGCATAATAAAGAAATTATATATTACGTATTTAAAAATAAACACTACCTATGCTTTCATTATCCATTCTAAGCGATTGAATATTGTATATTACAAATACAAGCCAGAGTATCATTAGCATGGAAAGGAATTACAGATGCCACTACATTAGGGCCCGGTTTTTTCAACTGGTCGAGCTAGTGTCACTCGGCGATTTACGCGCCAAATGCGTTTCTTCAAGATTTAACTCGAGCTACCAGCTCGCCGATATCTAGGTTTTATATCTAAATCTCATGCTATCCCTTCCATTCCAGTTTCGTGCCTAACACGTCGCTTCGGCTCGAGTCGCCTGTATCCATGTTCTCTTGAATGCTTCCGATACACACGTCGGAACCGCTCGGCTATAGCTTTGACACTCCTTCAAGAAACGGATTTTTTGGATATGACACGAGATTCGTACAATCTCTTGCCACTTAGCACACGATTTGAATACCACTTGCAGAAACTGACCCTAGGCCATTCATTATTAATACTAAAAAAGAAGTAACATAAAAATCATACAATATAAAGTATAAATTAAAAAAAACAACAAAAGATTCAAAGATTAAATGGTGTGGTTGTTGTTAGTGTTGAAATACGAAGAGAACGCACTAGGTTAAATCTTAATATTTTACATTATTTATTTAAAAATGAGTATCCATACATACTAAACTAATATTATAAATAAATAATAAGCATCTGGTTTTTATATTACGAGTGTTGAAAAATATACACGATTTTATATTTAAACGCCTTTAAAAAAAAACAACAGAATTTACAAAAGATATTAAAAAAACACTTAACAAAGTACCATGGATCTCGTTAGATTTTATTCTATAAAATGTATTTTTATACTGACGACCCGCCGTTTACTTTGAATCCTTAAATTTGGCCCTTCATCCGAAAAATTTGCCCGCCTCTGTTTTAAAAGGTAAGTTATTATGATCACAAATTCACGTATATAATTTTTAAAGGAGAGTATCAAAATTAAGATAGTTATATCACAAACTCTGATTGGTTACACCGCAAAACTATAATCTATAACAAATTACCAGTCACTGATCATTTGCGGTATAGTATAATTGTCTTAGGCCTATACTTGATGTGTTAATAATGCACTCTGTAGTCCATTTTGGACTCTTTGTAGTAACAAGTAAAATTAATAATAGTATGCTACGTATTCTCATAAAAAATTGAGAATCCCTGGATAGCTGAAACATTGCCGGAATAATTAATGACCACCATGAATAAAATGTCTCCATGTGAATACGGAACAAGTACAGGACAAAAACGAACGTGCGCATTTTATTATTATTTAGTCTGCCTATTTGTACAATACTTCCTGTCACAATTACTATACAAAATATATTTTAAAAAATGTGTAGGGAATTCATTGACAAGCCACTAGGGGGTCCAGGATCCTAATCTTTATGGAATCCCAACGATAACGCATATCAAAGTCTAGAGACATAGGTATTTCATACAAACATTTAGTTGAATTTCTTTTGAATCTAGATGACTGTAAAATCAATGATAGAAATGTAAGAAAATTAGCGTGGGATAGACTAGCCATTGATAAACAGGTTATTACAAGAGCTCCTTCGCAATCTTGTGACCATCTGTACAACGGAAATAATATATGCAGATAGAGACAAGTCACCGTGACATTGTACAACTTGGAAAGTGGCCATCATCCACAATGCAAAGGGAGTGTGTGAAAATTAGTGCAGACAGGCTCAATGCGTATTTTGTATCACTATTGTTTCATTATTGTATAAAAAAACAGAAGAAGCCTTCAATTTGTGAGTGCAATAGGAAGAATCAGTTGCGTAAATATTTAGGCGATTAAATTCGATAGTCTATCTATCGATAAAAGCAAATTAGCCTTTTGATATAGTGTATCTAAATACATGCAAAACCATATTTTATTAATCTTACAAAATATATACATATTGATATGTTGATTATCCAGCACTCGTAATACGTATTTCGAATTTAAAATATTATTAAACGTTACAAAAATCATTAGTATAACGTAATATAATCTGTGTATTGTGTTGAGCAGTAAATGATTTTAAAAATTATTTTATTAATGGTAAATATTAAGAAGGCTTGCTGAAGATTCATCTAATTTGTTTTTTTTTTCATTACTCATCAAAAATTTAAGAAGCCACAACATAGTTTATCAATCAAAATTAAAAAAAAAACAATCTGACAGCGAACCCCTCGCGCACTTTATTTTTTATATGTTTTACCCGTTGACAGTTCGCTGCAAACTGATTTCGAGGTCTGTTTGGCCAGGCCTTTGGGCGATTTAAAACATGTGTTTTGCAGTAAAAATGTAGACCCTGATTAAATGAATTATGAGAATATTTATATCTTGTCATGCCGATGGATTCTAAGAAAATCTAATATTGAAAGATAACCGTAATGTTTTCCCTCGATTAAAAAAATTACGATTTTGAGTTCGATCTACTTGGGGTTGTGGTAAATATTTTCATTCATGATAAAAAAATTATACAAGTAGCGTGTAAACTTTTAAGGACTTACTGGAATATGATAAAAGTGTATATTTAACAAACTCCGTTTAGCTATGGACACGCTATGTATTTCCATGATAAAAATTGGGCTTTGTGTAACAATTTTTTAGGTACTACAATTGCCATTTAGGCCAAGTAAATGTCAATGCGAACGTCAAAAGAGCAGTCTTCATGTCCAAGAACATTATTCTACGATGACTCATCCGAGAATATCTTCACGTTTGTCTACTCATAAACATGATTGTAATATCAATACAACAAAAATAATTATTACATATCACAAACGTTTAAATAACGAATGTATTTTTTATACATTACTTAACAAATTCGACCATAGATCAAAGTATGACAATTTATTATGGTTATTAAGATACCCATGTCATCCTGATATTACAATGATTATCCAAACGCAAGTATTTTTTTTATATAATAAATAACCTGTTAGTAAAAAACATACTTATCTACGGATACTAACGAATGTATGACGCATGAGAGATATTTTTTCGGGAATATTCGTCACGAAAATGCATCGCAAATAAGCAATAAAAACACAATCGATATTCATGTATTCTTCAAGTAACAAACAAGTCTCTAGATATTTTTATCGAATTCCATATTGAGCCAAGGCTTAGTTCTATAGAACAATGGCCGAATGGGGTATAATATTTTTTTCGTTATTACATTGTCATTATTTTAGTTGGAAATATCTGCATACATATAGGTGTAATAAATAAATACTATAGTACAATCAGTTAAATTTGTATGATGACTAATTGTGTTTTTTGTAATAAAATAATCATTATTGATTATTATCCGGTTTAAAAGGTACTTTGAACTTTATCAACTCCTAATAAATTCGAAACCTAATTAAATAAGGCGCATGCTTCTAATCAGTATTGTAAAATCGTGTATGTATGTATAATTTTATACGATGTAGATAGTAATTCGACGGGTTATTAACACAAAAACGTATCTACAAATTGATAGTTGGCAAGGACAGAAGAAAACAAATGTGTATTTACATTTTTATATATTTTGGTAATAGATAATAAGCGATTAAAACAGCTTTTTGAGTTAATCACTCGTCGAATTTAAACCACAAAAATACGTGATCTTGTAAAAGTGTACATATTTTAATGCGGGTTGGTAAATAAAAATTACGACAGTTCAGACAGATTGCGGAACAACCATGCCGGTTGTAAATTAATTTAAACATTACGAAAAATACGTATTAGCTAGGATCATTCAAACACGTTCATCATCATCATAAGCACTCCAGTTCAGTGATGAACCAAGGCTTCCCGCACCAGCATCTTCCACTTAATGCTCCTCCAGTTATTAATTCCTAAACTCCTAACTACCTTATAGAACTCGTCCGCCCACCTTAGCCTAGGTCTACCCTGCCTTCTCTTACCCACAGGCTTGCTGGATATTATTTCCGATACTATCCCTCCTGCTCTTTAACCCAACCTAATGTTAAAGCCCTAATAAACTGCACTACGTTCACGCTCTTATATAATGAGTAAATCTCAGCGTTCCGTCTAATTCTAAATAGTCCCGGTGCCTCCTGAACAGGACCCAAGATCCTTCTAAGAATCTTCCACTCGAACCTAAGTAGCCTATCTTCTTCAGTTATTGAAAATAATATTATTGGGATAGTATTAAAAGCGAGTGTCAAGCTTAACGTCGAGCGAACGAGGAATCGCAGCCAATGACCCGAGAATGAATGAAAAAAAACCAGAAGGTCGATTTTCTTATTTCCTTTGTGGTATAAAAAACACGAGACCCGTTTGCGCCAAGGTCTTCAATCGCATCTGCCCTAGAATAATATATTACTTTGAAGAGTGTGTAAGGAAAAGGTTGTCGACTTGAGGCATAAGTGGAACAGGTCTTCGCTGGATGCTGGATGATATCGAGTACGAGTCTGAGAAGAGGAGGAGACTACAACGGGTCTGATGACTCACCTCAGGCCATGTGCTTTCCTAAGTACATACATACATATTATGTACAAAGTTCTTACTTGTTATACCGCAACTGGCCAAGATAACCAAGATTAATATATCAATTGTACACAATCAAATACATACATAGTTACTAATATTTATATCTGGACTGGAAAATATCATTTCCATCAAAAGGTAAATTATCTACGGACAAAATTCACACTGGATATTAAATTTATGATTCATGAAAAATAATCTGGATGATTTAAAGGACATTAATATTCTTGAAATGTATAAAAAATCTAGATATGTCTAGAAAGATTTAAATTAAAATACCATATTATGGGTTCGTTTCTTCAAGCAGTGAGCTACCTAGCTCGAGAGTCAAATTTCAGCAAGTACTGCATTCATTATAGTGTAAACAGTTGGTCCATTGCACATAAATGAATCGATAACTCTCGAGTTCTATATGTTTTTCATTTATCATTTACACAGAAATCATTTATCGGATCAAAAAGTAATCAATTTGTATTAGATTGAAAAATATACAAATAATGAATGAAAAAGGGAAATTGAAAAACAGCTAGTAACATAATTTGGTGAATCTTATTAATTCACTACCGAAATCGACTACCGTGAAGTTGAATCGCTTTCACTGAACAATGTGTTCTTATTAACTGGCGATGGAAAGAAGAGAAGTAAGTAAAGAGTGAAGACATGCAGTGATGAAGTGGTATAGAGTAGTAATCTGACCGGCAGCCATGACTCCCAGTCCTAGCAGCAGTGCGCCCCACAGCAAGCACCTCTGTCCGGTGAACCAGCGGCCGACACGGTGAGTCATAGTCTTGGGGCATCTCCAGCGACCAGCAGCTCCAGCAGCTCCAGCAGCGTCAGCTCCAGGTCCTGAAGTCAGTGCAGGAGTGTCACCGGCCGCAGTGCTGCCTGCCTCGTACTGTACCGTGGTCGGCTGATACACTGCTGCTGAACTCGGCATGATGCTGTAACTGTAACTGTAACTGTAACTGTAACTGTAACACTGGTCACTCCTGAACTCCAACAGTCAAGGACAGACACGAGCCACACTCAGCACCACAGCTACTCCTTCACTGCCGCCCCTCCTCACCACGGCTACTACACAATACTATTGTCAAAATATTTATGGCTACTCACTTTTCATTTTCCACTCTAGAATTTTCATTTTCCCCAAATAAAACTAAAAAAAATACTTCGAAATTGATATTTCACTGCATTCCTCTCACTATTTGTAAGTGTGGCTTCTATGATTTTCTTTATGTGTATGTAAAATGTATATTTTTATTTTTGACATGGCAACTATCAACCGAAACGTCAAAAGTATAAAAACAAGTGACAAGATGATGCTAAAACCCAAAGCACTCTGCCAAGTGTTGAGTCAAGCAAACACTGGTGGTGTTGAAAATACTCTGTATGATTTGAAATCGTACCACTTTTGGAATACTCGTCCATATAACTAATTTATATTATTTTTTTATTTAGATTATTGAATCACGAAGGAGCTCTTTTAGCTTATTCAGGTTACAACGATAAAGATGCTCGAGTGACAGCGGCCATTGCAAGTAACGTGTGGAGCGCTTATGAGAAAAATGGAAGAAGTGCCCTCAGAGAAGATCGTTTACAGGTTGTATTGGTCGACTGTGCTGATGGAAAAGTGGCCATTACAGAAGTGGCCAATCTGTTACTGTGCCTTTATGCCAAAAATACTGTAGGTTTTGGACTTCTTAAAGAAAAAGCTAATGCTTTAGCTCAATATCTTGAAGGACCACTGAAGCAAGTGGCCAATTCTTGAGTGTAATTATTATTTTATTGTATCTATGTAAGATTTATTGTAACAAATATATCCGTATATCATTATTATTCTAAAATAAAATAAAAATCAATTTTTAAATTTTCACTTTTTATTTATATTAACAATTATAAATTGAATAATATGTTATTCACAGTTGCTGTCTGAATCTAGGAAAAAAGATAAATCATTATATGTTTTTGGTTCCTCATTGTTATAATTCAACGCTTCACATATACGACAATAATGAAAAGATCTTGTGAAATGGTATCCATTTTCATTAACTATTCCAAAATTTCTTCGCCACATGTGCATATTAAAATAAATATCTTCAGTATTATTGATCAGGAGTATGTGTTTGACCAATTCTGTTATATTATCATACTGATCTATATTCAAAAATGAATGAGGGGGTAAAATTGTTGCACAACTTTCACTCGAGGGTCCCACAATGATTGGTATTGCACCTTTAGTATAACCATACCAGTAAATTTTATCAGTTAAATATTGATCACATTTAAAATCTTCCAACACTAAGTAAAATAAGTATGAATCCATATATTCACAGTCTGTTGTTGTATACCCTGGACATCTAAAAATTAGACATTAATTTCATCTTTGTTACTTAAAAAAGATACTTTCTCTTTACTTTTAAAAGATAAGTTTCTTACAAACGTCTAGTTGATAAATCTCCACAAACACCATAAATATCAACATCAATGTATTGTTTCAATTCATTCAAAAAATCCATTTTAGGACCGAAGCAATGGTTTAGCATTATGGAAATTAATACATTTTTTCTCTTTAATTGAGAGTGTGGTATTAAACTTAAAATTTCACTTTTAATATTCAATTTGTTTGTATTAAAAATTGTATTTTTCAATGGTAGTGTTCTTCCACTTGGTACAGGGATATCTGATTCCATCCTGAAATAAATTATTAAATTAATGATGTGCTTTTTTCAGAGAATAATTTTACTCAGTCTTACTTATATGTCATTGACCAATTAAAAACTCCATTGTAAATTGTCCAACTATTATTTGGCTTATGAAAAAAGGTATTGAAAGGGCTACCATCAGTTAAAAATATCCATCGCTGGCTTGGTAGCCTAGTCTGAAGATCCGGTATGTCCATATTCTTTATATTTAGTAAATGAAACACTACCGCATCTGCATATTTTAGATCTTGTTCTTCATATGTTAAATTACAATTTGATACGGAACAAACTTCAAAAGGATCATGACTATAGAAAATTGATAAAAAAATTAATTTGAAGTAAAAACATTTGGATAAATTTTTATGGTTACCTAATGTTGGTGTAGTAATTAATATGTCGTCTTTCCAAATATGGGCCACTTTTCCAAAGTAATATTTGATAATTTTTTTCCCTCTTTGGTGGATACATTTCATTGAGAAATAATATCCTTCCAAGTTTTGACAAATTCATTTCCTAAATAATACATAAATGATTAATTATTTATGAAATGAAGATATATTTATTTTCCTACCTTTCTTTGTCCAAAATAGTTAAAGATTGCTGCTGTGAATATTTGATCTTCATGACTATGTATTGCGGATTTTGTTGTCGAATGATTGAATAAATTCCTTTTTGGAATGATAAACATCAATGCTAAGATTGTCAATAAAATACTCAACAGAAGAAAAATGGAAAGTCTTATGTTGAAACTATGCTTTTTTTTCATGTAAAGTGATATTGTGTTTGTTACATCATAAGAATTGGTACCCATTGGGAAGTTTGAGTAAAATAAGTTGTTTTTGTTGTGAAAAACCTCAGCCAAATGAATCTTTACAAAAAAGTTTTAATTTTCTTACCCATATTCAGGGTCAAGCCAACCAGTTAATTAAAAGACTATGTTTTATACAACCACTGTAGTGACTCATATATACGAATAAATTTCCACTATAATCATACATATGTTTCTCTACAAGACATTTAAATATTTAAGTAGAAATTGTGTTTTATCCCTTTATTTTTTTTTAATACGTACATATTAATATCAACTTGTGAACACCCTTATTTTCCCTCATAATTGATATTTTCAGTTGTATTCAGAACAATAGGGCATTTGTTGTCGTAAGACGAACATTCAATTATAAGAACTTGTGTGGTGTTTAGAACACATTCCTGTAATTGATATTTGTATTCTTATAATTCAATTATGTACTATTGAATTGATGCACACATTTAATTTTTTCAATTTATATATGCAATTTTTATAATATAGCGCGTGTCATTTACTTTTCACACAAGTTCTTGAACTTTTATCTAATGCAAACCAGAATGTTTGCTGAAATATTTTATCTTAATTATATAAATATGTGTATGGTGATATTTTTATCACAGGAGATGTTTTGTTTCAAGATAGAGACTAGATAACACAATTTTCACCTCGCTGTATAAACAATAACAAATAATTATTCCATAAAAATAAGCTTGTTGTGATTTTTTCATTCAGTCTTTTTATTTAAATTTGCGTTTTGATTATTTGTAGTATTTACTTATTCATTATTTATTATATTGTGCAATGGTAGATGATTTTACAAGGTTTTCGTCTGTATGCAATTTTGATTTGGATTCAAGAAAAAAGACAAATCATTATAAACTTTCATCTCGGGGGAATTATAATTGAGAGCTTCGCAAATTCTACAGTAGTGCACTGATGGATTGCCGTAATATCCGTGTTCATTAACCACATAGAAGTCTTTTCGCCATTCATGAAAACTGAAATATCTTCCATTACCGATATCGCTAATGTATATAAGATATCTAGCAAGATCCACTGGTTTAGCAAAATCTTTCACATGTATATATGAATTAGGTGGTAAGTGCTTTTGGCATATTTTCGGATGTGTGCCCATTATTATTGGTATGGCGCCTTTCTCATAAGCATTCCAGTAAAGTTTCTCAGTTATATATTGATCACAATCTGAATTTTCAAATGCCAAATAAAACATATAATTATTCAACTTAGGACAGTCATTTCCAAAATGCCCAGGGCACCTAAAAGAAAAATATAACAAACATAATATAAATAGTTTTATAAACTGACAAGGCTTGAGATTACTTTAAAAAATGTGTATCTTATTAGTAGATAACATAAATAATTTCCATATAATGTTTATTATATGAAAATACTATAAAAATGTAATGATGTTGTCAGACTTCATCTTACTATGAAATGTATTCGAAGTACTAGTCGTTAAACTTGGTCGTTAATTTAATATCCAGTTTACTTATAAATAAAGATTGTCATTACAAGTTGTCCATCTTTATGATGTATGAAAAATGTAAATAAATATGATACTTTACGCCTTTTTCAAATTGCTTCCACATCCTCCATATACATCAACATTGATATGTTTTTGAAGTTCGTGTACATAAGACATTCTTACATTATGAGTTCCACAATTAGATGTCATAATGGCTACTAAAACATCCAGTCTTTTCGTTGAAAAATTTGGAATCAATTCAGCCAACGCTAGATTAGTATCATTGGTCAGTGAAATTTCCCCTTCGCGAATTGGTAGAGTTCTTCCATAAGGAACGGGAATGTCTGACTCCATTCTAAAAATAATGATTTTTTAAAAATGAACCGGTGAAATTTTTGAAATGAATTGAGAAAGGGATCAAGTCTCGACTTTAAAGTAATAATCATATTAAAAAAAATGGAAACGAAATAAAATCCAAAAATATGTTTAAAAGTTGCAATCTGAAAAGTTATTATTAGTTCGTGACTTGTTCCACAGGAATTGGCCATGTCTAAAAAACATACTTATAACTCATGGACCAGTTAAATACTCCATTGTACTCTGCCCAGGCATTATTTTTATTAAGCAAAAAGGTATTAAAGGGACTTTCGTCTGTTAAGAAAATCCATCGTTGATTATTTGTCCTGTTGACCTGATTTGGCAGTTGATCTTTCCCAGAAAGACGGTGTAAAAGAAAAACCACAGCATCGGCCTCTTGAATGCTAGTGGATTCATATGATATTTCGCAATTATTAACCGAGCAACGCTCAAAAGGATCATGCCTGTAATATCAAGAGTTTTATTTTAAAAAATAATCTATTTATATTTATATCAGTGATTAGAAATTTCAACTTCGGAATAGACCAATGATTGTATATATGACGTTTTTTAAGAATACTTGTACACTGTACTCTGTATAATACGTAAAACAATAATGACTTTTAGTTTAATTGTTAATACCTACTTTACTCGTTTTAAATCAAAAATGACATACCTTACTGATTGAAAATATCTTAAATGTCGTCGTTCTAAGAAAGGCCCATCCTTCCAAATTGTTATTTTGAATGTTCTCTCTTGTTTTTCACGAAAATCACCGCCAAGAAATAAAACGCGTCCTAGTTCTGATACGTTAGTATTCTGCAAGCATTTTAAACAACGATAATGAATGAAGATAAAGTTTGTCTCATCGATTGATCAAATCAGATAGGTATCAGAATAGTAGATAGGTATTACAAGCATTCGGTCAGTACACCGACCTTACGGACTTCGTAAAATTCCATTATTTTCATATCATGTGATTTCGTTTTCTTTAAATGCACTTTAACATATTGATCATTTACAAAAAATTCCAATAGTTCTTTATTTTTAGTTTGATTGCTATTTTTCATTAAAATAAACACAAATAATGTTGCAGCAACGCAAGCGAAAAAAATATTACGTCGCAGATGGAAAGCGCGCATTTTGAGAATATTTAAATAGAAGAATATTGATTATTCGAGTGAATTAGAAACATAGCACACCGCGGAAAATGGCGATAAACAATTCACTGGGAGGACAATGAATAGCACTAATATATTTAAACCATTCGCCTTCTGATAACGCTTTATCATAATTTGTCTGGCAGAATGTATACCTACCTATTAATGTTTTTTATATATTTTTTTTACAACATTAAAATTCGTCGTCCATTTTTAATAGTGAACCATCTCCAACCGTTAAATAAATATTATATTATTTAAAAACAAATAACAATTTGATATTTTTTAAGCTGCGTGGTATGTACATACTTGAAAAAACGTATACTTGTATCATTTGTGATGTATGACTAATGTAAATATTATTATAGAAGACTTTTCATCATTTATTACGGAGGTGTAAAGTAATAAAATAAATATTAGTAATTTTTAAACACCGCCTGAAGAATAATTGATTTAGAAAATGTAGTATGCAATATTTATTTCAGTGTGGCAATGTATTGGAGTTGACAGTAGATGCGAAAGAAGCGTTGTGACAGTTATCGGTAATATAGCGTCAATGTGGAAAAATAAAGAAAATAATAAATACTCTGCCGAGGACTGGGTCAGGCTTAATGTCGGTGGACAAGTATTCCTCACTTCTCGATCAACACTGTCTCGTCCCGCTGGATCCTTTCTCGCAAGACTTATCAGCGAAGACAGTTATCTTATATCAGACAAGGTTACTTTTTACACCAACCACAATATATTATCCAATTTATTTGTACTCTCTGATCTATGTCGATTATAAAATAACTTAATTATATGATTTCGAAAAGACAATTACATATTATGTATATTATCAAAAGAGCTTATTTTCCCTACCACATCATCATAGCAATCAATCAATACTGACCATAACTTCGTTTATTGAAGTTAGCCTTTAAATAATCAACATTTCATTTTGTTTTTCAATGTGTATTACTATTTTAGGACGAGACTGGAGCATACTTGATTGATCGTGACCCAACATACTTTTCACCAATTTTAAACTATTTGAGACATGGCAAATTAGTAATCAATAATGGAATTGCAGAAGAAGGAGTTCTAGAAGAAGCTGAATTTTACAATATAACTGAATTAATCCAATTGATTAAAGAAAGAATAAAATCTAGAGACGATCGTCTTCCAAAAGATAATAAAGAGCATGTTTATAGAGTAATTCAATGTCATGAAGATGAACTGACTCAAATGATATCGACCATGTCCGATGGTTGGAAATTTGAACAGCTAATAAATGTTGGCTCTCAGTACAATTATGGCTCGGAAGAGCACGCTGAATTTCTTTGTGTTGTGAGTAGAGAATACGGAACATCACCGAACAATCATGATTCTGAACCCACTGACAAAGCAAAAGTATTACAACAGAAAGGCTCCAGGATGTGAAACTAAAGAAAAACTCATATTAAACTTTTCACAATAAAAACATTTTGTCTATATAATGTTGAAAGCGAAAATGTCATTTTTTGTGCGAGTGATTGTAAAAGATTTTTGAATGTTATACCTATTTGATAGAAGTCTAAATCTTATGTTGTTTCTAATAAACACCACAATTGATGTCACCTCTTGTTTCCTTTACCAAATAATTATGAAAAACTCAGCACAGTAAAAATATTGTCCATACTCTTTTACAGCTTTTTGCTTTCAGCCATACTAATTAACATTAGTAAGTATTTAACTTTTTTGTGATCAAGAGATTTTGATATACCTACTTTACAGTTGTACATGTTTTATACCATGTAAATTTCAGCAGTGATTGAATAACAAAATAATGTCTATTTTTCGACATTCTACCATTAGTAATTATTATCACGATGCCACGAATAACATAAGTAAATAAGTCTTAAAAGATAATAATTAGCCTTTCATATAATTAATATAAATTAGCTATACTGCCAGATTGGTAGAACGGTGTTTGTTTGTCGGGTGTTGTTAATATTGAACTAAAATTATTGACCTGTATATAAATAACAATATGTGGTTTAAAAGAACAAAATATTCTTTTGCATTATACAAGAACAATTTTTATTATGGGTATATCAAGATGCGATCTTTACTTTACTATGGCAATATGCAATGACAGTAGTGTATATTATTTTAGCGAAAGTTTGTTTGATAAATAATAAAGGAACGATTCAATGTGGAAAAATAAGGAAAAGGATATATTTTACACTGAAGACTGGATTAGGCTAAATGTCGGTGGTCAAGTATTCCTTACTTCTCGATCAACATTGTCTCGGCCTCCTGGTTCATTTCTTGCTAGGCTTGTCAGTGAGGACTGTTACCTAGTTTCTGACAAAGTAAATGCTAATTTATTTTATGATCAAAATATTTTTGAATTCATATAAATGTAACATACAACTATATTAAAACATATTTATAATATGTATTTGTATATTTTTTTAGGATGAAACGGGAGCCTACTTAATCGATCGTGACCCCACATATTTCTCACCAATTTTAAATTTTTTAAGACATGGTAAATTAGTAATCAATAATGGAATAGCAGAAGAAGGTGTTCTAGAAGAAGCTGAATTTTATAATATAACAGAATTAATTCAATTAATAAAAGATAGAATAAAATCTAGAGATAATCGTCTACCAAAAGATAATAAAGAGCATGTTTATAGAGTAATTCAATGTCATGAAGATGAACTGACTCAAATGATATCGACCATGTCCGATGGTTGGAAATTTGAAGAGTTGATAAATGTTGGCTCTCAGTACAATTATGGCTCGGAAGAGCATGCTGAATTTCTCTGTGTTGTGAGTAGAGAATACGGAACATCACAGAACAATCATGAATCTGAACCCACGGACAAAGCCAAAGTATTACAACAGAAAGGCTCCAGGATGTGAAATCTGATGAGTAATTCCAAATGTTGAACTTTTCAAAACAAGAGTATAAACAGTGCAATAATGATTGTTTGTGTGAGTGATAGTAAGAGTTTTTTGATTGTTAAATTTGATATATGTCTAAATCTTATGTTATTTATATTACATCATTTTTATTTTTAATAAACACTACTAATTATAACTGGTTTTTTACATGAAATATGAACGTAATTTTTAAAAGATACACAAAATACCCCATATTATATTACAATTTATGAGTGCTTATAATAAAAATTCTCTATTGACGAATAAAAGTAACTCACTACAAAGATTAAACAGGAATAAATAGTAATTCTGAATCGAAGTAATGGCAACACTTTAGACGTTGATCGAATATCGAGTGGTCTGATATTCTGTCAAGATGGTTGAGCTTCTTTTAGATCCTAAAATTAGAGGATGGGTGTTTTTACCTATAGTAACCATTACATTTCTAGTTGGTATTATTCGCCATTACCTATCGATTTTATTATCATCCCAAAAGAAAGTGGAAATTTTGCAATTACAAGATAGGTATTGTAAATGTTCATTATCTGTCAAAATTAAATATTGTTTTCCCTTTTTATAAGTAATTTTGTTAATCCTTTAGCCAAGTTATGATCAGGTCTAGACTGTTGCGAGAAAATGGCAAATACTTACCTCAACAATCATTTTTAATGAGGAAACACTGGTTCAACAATGAGGAATCTGGCTATTTCAAGGTTCAAAAAAGAGCACCAGCATCTCAGGTATGATTTCGTTGATTATAATTTTAAATTATCTTATAACCTAACAGTTGTCACAAATACTTTAAATGCTTGGCTGACATGTGCTGATTTTTATCTTGGCCAATGCAACATAATTGACTAATTTCCCTGTAAATAAAGTTTTGTTGTTATTGGGGTAGTTGAAACTTAAATTCAATTATTTTTAGAACCCTCTGACTGACCCCAGCATGGTGACTGACATGTTCAAGGGAAATCTCACTAATGTTCTTCCAATGATTGTTATCGGAGGCTGGATTAACTGGATGTTCAGTGGATTTTTAACAAGTATGATCAACTCAATGAACTTGTATATATAAGTTCATTGGATCAACTTAATTGTACCATCTTTACCTATTTTAAATAAATATATCTTTACAGCCAAAGTTCCATTCCCGTTGACGTTGCGCTTCAAACCTATGTTGCAAAGAGGTGTAGAACTATCTTATTTGGACGCAGCATGGGTATCTTCTGCATCTTGGTATTTCTTAAACGTGTTTGGCCTCAGAAGTATTTACACCTTGGTGCTTGGAGAAAATAATGGTGTGTTTTATTACAATTATATTTATCTTCTGACATGAATATTTTTTAATCTTAATTTAAAATAGCTGCTGATCAATCTAAGCACATGCAAGAGCAAATGTCTGGAGCAGCTATGTCAATGCCGCCGGATCCCAAAGCCGCATTCAAAGCCGAATGGGAAGCCTTAGAAATCACTGAACATCAATGGGCTCTCTCATGGACTGAAGGCGATTCTTTACCAACTTTAAAAGGAGTCACAAACTCTGAAAATAGTTCAAATTCATCTTATTTAACTTCGTCATAAATTAGTGTACCGAGACATTTTATGTAGAAAAATTTATAACAAGTTGTTTTTTTATTTATAATATGTATATGTGTATTATTTTAAACAGAAAAAAATTGTTTTTAATTTGAGAATTTAATTATTCATTAAAATATTTTCAAGTTATCAAAAATGCACTATTTTATTTCTTTATAATCTGTATAACGTCTTCGTCTTGCATTATGTGTCCAGTTCCGACTCTTTGAGGAGAGTATTTAGTTGAAGTACCCCAAACTAAAGCATATTTGAAATTAGCAGCCAGCGTACGATGAATCGAATGGCAAACATGCTCAACACTCACTCCCTAAAAATACAATACAAATGATAGTAAATGGTATACTAACATATAGAATTAATTAAGATACCTTTCTCAAAATGAGACCGTCTTCAAAGTCTGGAGGTTGTCCAGGTTTTTTTGTGTAAACTCGAATGAGTGAAAGGTATTCCCAGAGTGTTTCCAGAAGAAAATCTAAATTCAATTTCATGTTGCAGCTAAAAAGGATTATTGGGTTTATAAATAGATAAATGTATTTGAATAAAATATGTCACTAACCTGACAACAACACTGTTAGATTGACGAGCGATACGGTCTACCTCTTCGATTGAAATTTGATCTATTTTGTTGTAAACATATAAGCATGGTAAATAGACACGATTAGCTGAAATTACGTCAATTAGCTCATCTGCTGTGCAATCTTCTCTAAACAGAACCTGTAAATTATTAACATATTAAAATTGTTTCTTTAATGTTTTTATTAGAGATAATTGAACTCACTTCAGCATTAAATATTTTATATTCATGAAGAATCATTTGAACCATTTTCTCATCTATTTTTGTTAGAGGACAAGTTGAATTAAATGATAAGCCTCCTCCTTTTTTAACCTGAAATAAATATTCAAAATTGTAAATTGTGTATTGAAGATGATGATATTTTTTCACTTGCCTTGAAATAAATGTTAGGTTTTTTTTTATTCAGCCTTATCCCAACACTTTCCAATTCTTTTTCCAACAGTTGACGATGAACATAAGGTTTTGTCGCATCAAGCATCATCAATACTACATCAGCTGTTCTAGCTACAGCGATAACCTGAAAAATGTTATAAAGTTGTATTAAATTTTCAACGCATATTTTTTGTGCAAGTTAGATAAAATCAAAATACCTGTCTTCCTCTTCCTTTACCTTGAGCAGCACCTTCAATAATACCAGGCAAATCCAAAAGTTGAATGTTTGCGCCCTTGTATTCGATGACTCCAGGAATACATGTCAAAGTCGTAAATTCATAGCTAGCAGCTTCAGATTCAGTATGCGTTAATGTAGAGAGTAAAGTAGACTATAGATAAAACATTGTCATTAAAGAAAATTTAGATTTTTAAAGGTAAAAGAGCGGTATTAAATTTAAAAACCTTTCCCACGGACGGAAAACCAATCAAGGCAACTCTCGCATCTCCAGATTTGAGTACATCAAAACCTTCTCCCTTCTCACCTTTTTTTGCCGGCTCCAATAACTGAGAGCGATATTTAGCGAGTTTGGCTTTCAACAATCCCAAGTGATATTCGGTCGCTAAAAATATTGAAGTATAGTTGTAACTGATAGATTTTGTATTGTGAATATTATTTAAAGATACATCGTTCGTCCTATTAATTTATTGTAAGAATATCTGAAAAGTACCTTTATTTTTTTGGGTACGAGCTATTTCTTTTTCTATTTCCGATATTTTCTCTAAGATTCCCATTTTATCAAGCCGGTCTTGCGATCACATCCACGATCATACGTCAAGTTTTTGACACATGGTTAGGTGTGCATTTTACATACCACAGTCTTTGCAAAACATTTTTTAACGATAATTTTTATTTTTATTCAGTTGGTTTATTACAGAGAGTTTGATCTCAATGGTTTATGACTTAATTATTTTTTTTTAATTTTATTATTTTAGTTTTATAAAAATATTATTTAATCGTGGGTTTGTTTTAAAAGAATATATAAGAATTCCTTTTAAAGTGAAGATTGTCATAATAATGTACCAATATAAATGAATTGACGATTGAAGAAGAGGGCCATAAAAGATATGAAAGTGTCAGTGGGACTAGTGGGAGTGTGTTGGTACTTGTAGCAGTGTTGCAGTATTGGTGGCTGGACAGGGCAGAGTCTTCAGAGAGTCAGGGTCAGAGTCAGAGTCAGGAGTCAGGAGTCAGGAGCTGTCAGGGCCGGGATGAGCGAGGCAGAGCTGTGAGTCTGCACCATGAGGGTCGTCTGGACCACACAACAGCAGGCTGCTACTCTGAGGGAAGACCACCACAGGACGGCCGCATCTAGTACTGGGCTGGGACCTGGACCTGGACCTGGACCTGGGCCTGGACCTGGACCTGGGCCTGGACATGGACCTGGGCTTCGGACCATCAACCATCACCAGGACAGATCTGACATCGGTGACTCGTCAGGATCTGGAGTAGTTTCAGTTACGAACACTTTACCACAAACAGGTCAATATAACATTTTCATATGTTTCTTGTATGTCTATTTGGTCTGGTTTTTGTGTGTGTTGTTTTTTTTACATTAAACAAAATATACAAACGACTATATTTGAAAAAATAACTTGAGGATTTTCATTGAAAATTAAAAATTTTCCCACAATATTTGTTAAAACAGCGATTAAAAAAAAAAGTATAAGTTGATAATATGTATAAGGAATATAATAACATCTAGTATAACTAAATTTGATTAATTCACTTAACCTAAATATATAAATAAATATACAGTGCCAGCATAACCAATTGTATAATTATATGTTCCTTAAAAGTAGGTAGACCTCCTGCCGTCCCAAAACAGTATGACTATTTACTGAAACTTTTGTTAGTGGGTGATTCTGATGTTGGGAAGCAGGAAATTCTTCAAGATTTAGAAGATGGCTCCTCTGATTCTCCATTTTGTGGTAATTTTTTAATTTGGATTTATAAAAATGTTGATATCTAATTCTTGGTTTGGTATTTGAAAAGAATTTGTTTTTGTAGCTTATAAAACAACTACAATTCTTTTGGATGGCAAACGAGTTAAATTAGAACTGTGGGACACGTCAGGCCAAGGAAGATTTTGTACTATCATAAGATCTTACTCAAAAGGGGCACAAGGCATACTGCTAGTATATGATATTACTAACAAATGGTCTTTTGATAGTATCGAAAGATGGCTCGAAGAAGTAGATAAGGTTGGTTTGAAATACATAGTAATATTTGCACATAAGAATATTGAATATTGTTTTATATATTTTTTTAGCATGCACCGGGTGTCCCAAAAGTTTTAGTCGGTAACCGATTACATTTAGCATTCAAGAGGCAGGTTGGCGAAAGAGAAGCTGAATTATATGCTGCCAAAAATAGAATGGCTTTCTTCGAAGTGAGTCCATTGTGCGATTTTAACATTCGTGAAAGTTTTTGCGAATTATCGCGCATGGCACTACATCGCATTGGAATGGAAAGGCTTTTGAAGAGCAATAAAGGTTTGATTTACCAAAACATATGTGGACTAATTGAAAACACGTGAATCATTGTAAATTATTTTTAAAAATTTCAGTTCTAACATTACAAGAATTATGCTGCCGAGCAATTGTACAAAAAACAACAGTTTACAGTATAGAACAATTACGACTACCGAGTGTAATGAAATCTCATTTAAAATCATATGCGATGACATCATCAACAATGCAATATCGTAATCTAAAAGGATCCAGAATCAAATTGCCATCAAATAACGGTTCTATCAGTCCCAGCGGAATCCTCGACCATAGAAGCTCCAGTGCAGGCAGATATTTGTGTGTCATCTTATAGTGATCGATTAATAATTGGTGGCTTGGCAAGTGTTTTCATAAATGTGCAGTTTCTAATATCGGGACACTACAATAACGCAGCTACTAATTTAAAATGTTTTTTGTACATAATAGTTGTCTGTTGATCGGTTGGAATTTGAGAAATGACTCTTTGTGTATTTGTGATTGAAATCATTTTGATTCTTGTAATATTGACTGTGAATATATTTTTAAAATTTTATATTTCTTTATTGATTAGGTTAAGCATTGAAAATATTGAAATCAAGTCCATGTGTGTTAATGAACATATGTAAAAAAAATAACATTAAATGAATATTATCAACACATTTGATTTTATTAATTACTTATATCCCAATATGTATATGTATGTACATTGTAATTCAAAAGATCTTGCATTTATTAAATAAAACTTATTGATAGTTCCATAATTTTTTTAAAAAGGTCATTGGTTTTATTTATAAGAGAACAGAGTAATGGGTTTTCAGGTCTAGTCGTAAGAATAATGAACAACGGTCTTACTTACTAAATATCAATGATATGATAACCATAGTTTAAAGATACTCACTTACAAAAAATTGTATAAGAGGCAGTATTCTAATACAGGAATACTTCGTTTAGTCCGGCTTCGGTCAGTTCTGATTCAGTAGAGTCCGGTATTTGAAAATTATGTTTTTTTGTATGAACAAGATTATTAAATGTTCTCTTTTTTCCTTTATACTTGATAACTAACCACTTCTGGTATGGATTATTTCAATTTTTTGGGGTGCCCGCTTCATAGATAATGTATTTTTTATCAGTTTTTAATTATCGATCATCTGTCATTTCAAAATGATAGTCAGATTGCCGGGGCCCCATTGCTTGATGAACAGGATACATGCAATGCATATTAATAAATTGCGGAATAATGTCTCTAAGACATGTTAAATAAGGATTACAAGTCAAAAATAAAGATTCTTTTGTGAAAAAATGTATTTCATCACATAAAATATATATGAAAATTAAGCGCATTTAACTACAATACAAACATTCACAACACGATCATTCATTATGTTGTATATCCGATCAGATAAAATTTCTAAAAAATATATAGTTAATAATTTATGTATACAAAGCTGTGATGTGATGCCAGGAGGGAAATGCACTTTTGGAGAACCTTATGAAGATTAAAAAGAATCATCACAAGATATGGCGCTTTATGCATTTCTAGGCGACCACACACTAGCTATGAAAACAAATCGATGTCATAAATAAACAGTTTACATGGAATAAAATTAGATGAGTCAATGTATGAATGTGTCTCAAACATTAAAAGTAGTATACGCTCATAATTCACAATATTTTCTTTTTAATAAATAATAAAACATCTGATGATATATTATTATGACTTTGTATCAGTATAAACATAAAACATCAAATCATACTATAATGTGAAGCATGATTTGCAGTGATAGAAAGTAATGTACCGGCATTCGGGAAATAAACATTTCATATACATACCTAATTAATATACTATAGAATTGTTAATAAAATTAATTAATAATTGAGTATTTTTCAAGTAAAATATTAAGTTGTTAAATCATTTTACAATGGCCAATAGATTGTTATTGGTGAAATTAATTTTACAGATATAGAAATCCTTTGTATGATACATTGAAAATTCTTATAAATTTATCGAATCAAACTAAGTATCAAATTCAGTCAAATACATATGTAAATATATTTATGTATTTAATTCAATAATAAATTACATTTTTCAAATTAATTATTTATTACCTTTGAACCAGAGTCGAAGACTATTTAATTAAATAATATGAATGCTGATTGTGTTGTATAAATATTCCCATAGATGTTTTAAAACTAATGAATATGAGAATATAAAAGCATCATTTCAAAGAAATTAGATAAATTATTGTGACAGTTATTTAACTTTGTGCACTTTTTACACTCCCAGTAAAATGGGAAAAGCTAATAATGCAAAGTAAATTTTTTTTGGGAATATTGAGTTACTTATATAAAAACTTGGATGATTTATTGTGCAACCATGTGATGATGGATGAAAAGTTTTCGGACCAAATTCAGGTGAAATAATCGATTATTCACATGAACGGGATGAAATAATGGGCAAGAAAAAAAAATAACTCAATAATTAAATAACTTATAAATAGCGATATCAGTCTAATTATACAACAACTTCAGGTAAATAAATGATTAATGCACAGATATTAGATTTAAATGTTTAATTTCGTTGAATGGGCGTGTCCAAGGTAATATTTTCATCTGAATTCATAAATCTGAATACTGTGTTCGGGAACATGGCTCAGGTTTAACGACTGATACCTAAAATTAAAATAAATGTATACTGTCTATTTGTATGAGTATTTAAAACTAATTTACCATTCTGAACTCCTGTGATAGTAATATCCCTCGATAGTAGCAGCAGATTTTTGGAAGCAGATGTAATAAAAGCCAGCAAAAGATGCCCCGTTGATATCTTTTATCGTGTGGTCGGGAACGAGAAAGTGCTCTTTCCATCTCATAAACACAAAATCGGTAGAGGCAAGGGCGTCATAGTCAAATGTGTCCGAATTAAAAGTTTTTGCATATTGATAAAATGATGTAAATTTACTCTAAAACATTAAATTAATTTGAGTCATGAGATTGAGCTTGTGAAAGGATGCTAAAAAATTGTTACTTATTTACCCAGTGTTTTTTATCAACATCTTCATCCGCATCCCATTTTCTGGTTAAGAATGGATATTTTGCTGATATAATTTCACCATCAAAAAAAGTGGTCAATGTGGGAAATTCCTCTGTTAAACCTTTGATTTTTAAATATCCACAAAGATATGAATTCTCCTCATCGACATGCTAAAATAGTTAATTATTTTTCATAACAAATGATTATAAAAATAGTTATTTAATATTTTGTGATCATAAAATTTTTTTTTTGATAAATTGTGTAATTAGACTAGTAGTATTAGATATAATTATAACTAAGGTGATTAACTGTTGTCAGATAGTACTGGTTTGATGTTAAAATCTAAAAGAATAAATCTCTTTTTATTAAATATGTCAATTTAAAAGCAAATAAACTTTTTGACAAAGAAACTATTAATTTGTTACTATAACATATATTGTTATGTATGTAGATAATAATTAATATGTTTGCAATGTAAACAGTAATAACAATATTCAAACAGAAGTATTGTTTACCTGAAGAACAACTTCAACTTCATACGAGTTCCCCTTGGACTTCTGGTGGCCGTGGAACTTGGAGCCATTGTACAGTAAGGACCTGGCGACTCCTGGCTGGCGGCTGTTGGCGGGGGGCGGCGGGGGCGGAGGGGAACAGTGCCACACGCGGACAGGCATGCTACTAGCCGCTAGTCACTGGCTACTACCTACTACCTACTACCTACTAGTTACTAGCTACTAGCTCGTTATAAGAGTGCACTAGTACAGGTTCAGTCTGTCCTTTTTCAGTAAATTAGCCGCAGTTCTAGAACATTGCGGCGCCTATTCCTGTTCTGTGTCACTGTCATCACCAGGCACTTCACTACTCTATTACTCGCTATGTATGCATCAGATGCCGGCAAGCCGGTTTTTTATTTTACATACTAGCTGTAGTATTATTAGAAGGTTTTTTATCTTAAATCACTATCAATATTAATATTTAAAAAAATAAATCAATTTAATAATTAAATATCATATACTTACGAATAAAACATTGCAATTTATGATGTTAAAAGCGTAATTGACATACTTGTACATCAAGAGCGCGTATGAGTTTGACATTTGGAAAAATAAAAAAAGATGTATTATTTACGAATTAAAACGCGAAAATATGAATTTAAAGGTATCTCTTGATTCGGTCCAGGCAGTCTGTCACATTTTCGGTATTATCATAATAATAATGTATTTTTGTTAGCTTAAAGCAAACAATTAATCAAACGTTTACTGCGATAAATTTTATTTATCAACTTAATGCTGTGATTAAATATGAAATTATTGTTATTATTTTAATTATCTAACTTTTTTAATATTTTACAGACCGTTAGATACACAATATTTTTATTTGTTTACTTTTGTCTACCTCTTTTATTTTTTTTGAACTTATATAAATAAATAATAAACCATATTTTTTAAATATGTACTTAATGAATATTTTTATTATAATTAAAATGACTATTGTTTTTAAAGTTGACTCATTAACAATCCTCCTCACAAATTGAATTTTTTGATTGGTGAAAGATTTTGCTTGAATTTATTAGGAATTCCAAGTCCAACTTTATCACAGACTTCCTCGTATGTGTTTTTGGCTATTAGATTTGCTTTTTGAGTGCCTATATCCAAAATATCAACTAATAACTGTGGTTGAGCTAAATATTCTTGAATTTTTAATCTAATGGGTTCAATATGTTCTGAGACAACATTTGCCACTACAAACTTGTACCTAAAATAATTTGTAAAAAGTCATATCATCTTATTAGGATCGAAAATTCAAAATTAATAAATATACATACATTCCAGTAGTGACTGTTTCATTTTCTTCACATATTTCTTCAGGTATTGAATCAGTAAACATGGAGTGAATATCAATCAAATTAGACACACCAGGTCTATTTTCTGGATCATACGAAAGCTGAAATAATCACCAATACAAATTTATATGTAAATCAATATACATTTTTTCAACAATAAATCTGCACTAACTCTCGGAGTGAAATCAGTTATTGCTTTCTTAAATTTAGCTTTGACAACTTCAGGATCATCGGTTAGTAGTATTCTAGATTTAGGATCAGTGTCTGATTTGGACATTTTTTTTGATGCATCTCTTAAGCTTTTCAACCGAGAGCATGGATTTCCTACAAATACAATAGATACATAAGTTTGTTAAAGCATACCGAGATTCACATGTTCAATAGAATGAGAACTTACTTTCTATAATGGGTATAGGACTAGGAAAGGTTTTGCCAAATCTATAATTGAATGTTTTGACTATTTGTTGTGCCATTTGCAAATGCTGAAGCTGATCATCACCAACGGGTACATGAGTTGCTTTGTACAGTAAAATATCAGCGGCTTGGAGCACTGGATACACAAATAAACCTAAAGGAACCTCTTTCATTGCCTCAGATTTTTCTTTAAATTGTGGCAAGTGAGAAAGCCTCGCCATGGTGGAAATACATCCAAGGATCCACGACAATTCAGCATGCATTGAAACTGTTGATTGAAGAAAGAGAGTCGATTTTTCTGGATCTATTCCACAGGCCAAAATTGTGGCAGTCATCTCTAATATGTTTTGTTTTAGAATATTTGGATCCTGTAAATTTCAAATGCAATATATAATATATGCAGTATAACATTAATTTACGAACAGATTATAATAATCATTCTTACTTGGGGTAAAGTTATTGAATGTAAATCTACAACCGATATTATGACATCTTCATTTTTATTCTGTAAGTCGACCCATTTTTTTATAGCACCTAAATAATTTCCTATGTGAATTGAGCCCGTTGGTTGAACTCCAGAAAATATTCTTTTAGGAAAATTTTCTTCAGAAACAGTATTTACCTGAAATTGATAAAATTAAAAAATTATATAAAATTCTGGGGGCTTTTATACTAATTTGAATTACAAATCGTAAAAAAGGACAAATTATCTGTTACGGATTGATAAAGGAAAATAATGTTTTTTTGATGGAGATCAAGATTTTTTTGATGACCAAGTGCCTATTTAGAAAATATCTTAATGGGAGGGGTTTAGAAATTCTTTTAAAAAATTAAAAGATGGAAATCATAAAAAAGAAGGATGGTTGGTTACCTTACTATTGACTGATCTCACATTTTTGATGACTAGTTTATCGAGAAATAATTTCGATTGAATCAATCTACCGGAATATCTCAGAAGCATATTTGTGCGAAAATTACGTCCCTAAATAATAATAATAACAAAGTATTTGAAATTATAACATAACCAATTCTGTTGACAGTTAAATGGTGATGTTGCCAAGAGGTACTGTAAATTGATTGTTGTTTGTAAAATATCCTCTTGATATTATAAATTTTAAAACGCTATTTTATTCATATTGTATATATCAGAAATCGTATATAAATCATTGATGATTGGATTAAAGATGAAAATTTGATAAATAAAAGCATTTTGAAGAATTTTACATGATTGATGATAAAAAACAAAAGTTACGATGATTCATGAATGTCGAAACTATGGGCGCTAGATTGGCAAAGTCAGTTATATTCCAGAGGACACTGGCTAGGCTCGTAAAGTATATTGGAAAAATAAAATAGTTATAAATAGCTGGCAGAATAGTGTCTATGTCCAGTGCGAGTGTATGCGTGTGGGCGCACGTGTGTGTACGTGGAAGGCCGTGAGTGTAGTGGTGAGGTTGTTGTTGTGTAGTGTTGGTGAATAGTATATAGTGTAGAGTGCATATGTAGTTGTATATACAGTGTACGAGTACATAGTATACGAGTACATAGTGTTAGTGAGCGGGGCACTGCTCCATGTCTCTGTGACCATGAGCCTGGCTGCCTCGGCCGCTGGACATGATGGAGGCCATCCAGGTCATCCAGGCCACACTAGCCACGCCCCTTCAGAGGCTGACTATCCTGAGGCGCCTGAAGGCCTGGACGCCTTGCACAGGCTGAGGGATCATGTCCGCTGGGAGATCAGGAAGGAGCTCAAGATCAAGGAGGGCGCCGAGAAGCTGAGGGAAGTTGCCACTGACAGGAGGTCCTTGGCTGATGTGGCGGGCATCGTCAAGCAGGCCAATGCCAAGCTGAAGGAGCTGAACGAGGACCTGCACGAGCTGGAAGCCAGGATCATCCTCAGCAGGGGCCAGAGTGCCGCCAGGAGTCAGCGCGCCGAGTCTGACGAGGACTTGCTGGCGCAGTGCCAGAGAGACACGCCCTTGGCTGAAGGCTGCTTCGCTGACAGGAGGCTGGCCGCGCTGGACAAGCAGCTGAACATCGAGCTCAAGGTCAAGCAGGGCGCCGAGAAGATGATTGCCAGCATCACCGGCGGCCACCAGTCCAGGGACAAGAAGCTGCTCGCCGAGGCCCATCAGATGCTGCAGGACTCCAGGGCCAAGATCGAGTATCTGAAGCTGCGCGTGCTGAAGGTGAAGCAGCAGCGAGGGGCGGCGCCAGGAGAGCACCTCGCCGAGCAGGCCTGTCTGGAGGAGCGCGTCACGGAGCTCAGGAACAGGCTGCGCATAGAGAGTGCCGTGGTCGAGGGCTCCAAGAACGCCATCAGGCTCTTGCAAGGGGCGCAAGGCAAAGGCACCGATAAGAAAGCACTGCACGAAGCACAGGTCAGCTTGCACGAGTCCAGTCAAAAGCTCGACTTGCTCAGGAGATCCTTAGAACTTCGCCGCAGAGAACTGCCGCCCAGAAGTCCCGTCGCCAGAGATGTCGGCCGTGACCTCGAAGCGAGCCCTCGTCCCGGTTACACGGCCCTGGGGGTGGGGAAGCCTGCCGTAGCACTGAACGTTCCTCCCCCTCAGGCTGTTCAAGTGACGGGGCAGCTGGAGGTGAGGTTGGTCGGTTGCCAAGATCTACTCGAAGACGTCCCCGGTCGATCTAGAAAAGATCCTTCGGCCAGCCCTTCTGATCTTCGTTCTTTTGTGAAAGGTGTCACCATTAGAAATTCTATAAAGTCATACAGTGTGAAAGAAGAGACGAGCAATGAAATTATGGCGGTCATTAAACTGGATAATCATCACGTAGCGCAGACCACGTGGAAACCTTGTTCGCAGCAGGCTTGGGATCAAAGGTATATTTTGTTTTCATCATTTTGTTATTTTCTTGCTTCTTATTCTATTCATAATCGATACAATTTATGATCGTTTACAGATATTCAATAGAACTAGACAAATCGAGAGAGCTTGAAATCGGTATACATTGGAAAGATTGGAGAGGATTGTGCGCCATTAAGTTTTTACGATTGGAAGAATTCATCGATGACATCCGCCACGGAATGGCCTTGCAGATGGAACCTCAGGGTTTGCTCTTTGCCGAAATCAAATTTTTGAATCCCATGATCTCGAGAAAACCAAAGTTGCGACGGCAGAGGAAGATATTCAAACAGCAAGTCAAGAACATCCCGCGCGCTAACCAAATGAATATAAATGTGGCCACTTGGGGTCGTCTCCTCAAACGGTCTTCGCCATCTATACAGAACATATCCGGCAGTCACTTGACTCAGACTAATCAATCGAGCTTAGAAAATATTAACGTAGACAATAAAAGCGACGTCCCAGTAGAGAGTGTCGATCCGACTATCGGCGGTCAAGCCGGAGTGAGACCTCTGGGTATGCCGTTGCCACCTGTGCCTCCCCCGAAACCTGCTCAATTTAATAAACCGAATGTTACTTCCCTCCGTATGGAAAAAGAACTCCAAGTGGTTCTAAAAGAATTTGATTTTCTCAATATTGAAGATTGGAGAGAAAATAATCAAGGAGCTACTCTTCCTGGTTCTACAACTCCTTCATCGATTTCTTCTACTACCCCGATAGTTGAATACCCACCGTCCCCCTCCCCTAAGTCGTTTGTCGAGTTTCCATCGTCAGACGAACAGGCGGAAGAGACTCCCGTTAGTGTGATCCCGAGTACGGTGACGGAATACAGAAACAAGCCTTATGAACCCCATCCATTTTCGGAATCTTTAAGCATGGAAAATTTCAGACTTCTCAGTGTGCTCGGTCGTGGACATTTTGGAAAAGTTATTTTAACTCAATATAAATCTACCGGGGAATATTTTGCCATCAAAGCTCTCAAAAAAGGAGACATCATTGCCAGAGATGAAGTAGATTCACTGTTATCCGAGAAGAGAATATTTGAAGTAGCAAATGCGATAAGACATCCGTTTCTTGTTAATCTATTTGCTTGTTTTCAAACTGATGCTCATGTTTGTTTTGTCATGGAATATGCGGCAGGTGGAGATTTAATGATGCACATTCACTCTGATGTTTTTGCAGAACCTCGAGCAGTTTTCTACGCTGCGTGTGTTGTCTTAGGTTTACAATATTTGCATGAGAACAATATAATATATAGAGATTTAAAATTAGATAATTTATTGCTGGATACTGAGGGTTATGTAAAAATTGCCGACTTTGGTTTGTGCAAGGAAGGAATGGGATGGGGAGATAGAACGGGGACTTTCTGTGGAACCCCAGAATTTTTGGCTCCCGAAGTTTTAACGGAAACTTCATACACCCGAGCTGTGGATTGGTGGGGTATGGGAGTATTAATATTTGAAATGTTGGTGGGTGAATCTCCATTCCCCGGCGATGACGAGGTAGAAGTTTTCGATTCTATAGTTAATGACGAAGTTCGTTACCCTCGAATGTTATCCTTGGAAGCAATAGCTCTCATGAGACGACTGCTACGAAAGAATCCAGAAAGACGTCTCGGCTCGAGTGAGAGAGATGCAGAAGATGTTAAGAAACAAGCCTTCTTTAGAAATATAGCATGGGATCAACTGTTATTACGTAAAATTAAGCCACCGTTTGTGCCAACAATTGCATCTTTGGAAGATGTTAGTAATTTTGATAGTGAGTTTACATCAGAGAGGGCAGTTCTGACGCCCCCCAAAGAACCACGTGTATTATCAGCTCAAGACCATAATCTCTTCAGTGATTTTTCATACATGGCTGACTGGTGCTAGGTTTATAAGTGCCTTTCCGCGTCGGTCGCCTGCCCGATCTATATATTTGGGCAAAGCTCAATCGCTTGCAAATATTGGTATTTTTTACAAACGTTTTCATAGAATAAAATATTAATTTTCATGTTGTTAGATTTTTATTACTAATATATAAGAGCAGCTAATTTGCAATAATGTTGTGGAAGATGTGTCTACAATGAACATACATATTTTGATGATTTTGTACTGTAAAGAATAATCAAATTTGAAGTTTTATTATGAAAAAAAAAAAATAATTAATAAAAATCAATACAAATATTTACACTTCTATTTAAATATAATATTGTGATTTTAATAAACTGGGTTTTAATACCTAAACAAGTGTTTCATTTGGTATTTGTCAGTCAAAATTTGTATCCAAATATTTACTGAAATATCAGATCAATCATCATCAATTTTAATCAAAACTTTTCCCGTGCACATTTTTCCTTTGATGTAAGCAATGGCATCGTTTATATCTTTCAATTCAAAGGTTTTGCTTATATGAGCAGTCAGCAGTTGTTCTTCGCAGAATGATAGCGTTTGTTCAACTAATCCATAGTACTTCTCATGATTTTTCTCCCTAAAGTCAAATAAATTGACAGTCTTCAGTTTGTCGGCGATGCTTAGATATTCTTTACTGTCTTTGTCAAGTTTGGCATTTTTATTAATATACTTTTGGCGTCTGTATGTGGAGAGAATGGGAGCATTTTCATCTTTTAAACTGCAATTACAAGAATATATGAAGGGTCGAGTTCATCCTTCGTATTTTGCAAGCAACATTAATATTACCATTTTACGACTGTGTTTAATATTGTTCCTCCAACAGCGTCATAGATCATGTTGACGCCCGACTTGCCAGTCACTTTCATGATCTCTTTACAGTTATGTTTTGAATTATTTTGGAAAGCAGCGAATGCACCTCTTTCTCTAAGTAATGAAGCTTTTCCTTCAGTGTCTGCTACAGCAATTACCTAGAGATAAAATTAAACTTATATATAGGAACATCATATGAATTTTTCAACAAATGCATACTTTTGATTTGAATATATTTGCTGCAACTTCAACGGCTGCCATACCGTAACCACCAGCTCCGGCAATTATAAGAATTACATCGTTTTCTAAAAATTCAACCGAATTTAATAAAATAAAATCATACAAAATGAATGTCATTACCATTTAGACTATAATGTTCCGTAAAAGCAAGTAGTCCAGTAGAATGGCCGCATACAAGTGCTGCGGCATCACGTGATCGTACTCCGGAAGGTAAGGGCCAAACATTCAAGGCACGCAGCACCGCTTGATCTGCTAAGCCACCATATCCGGAGCTTGTTAATCCAACTACTCGTTGTCCTACAGAAAGTGGCACGGGGCAATCATCGCTAATCTTATTGGTCAAAATAAATGTCATGTTTATTAACGATTGAATAAAATAAATATTTGAATAGGATTTTTACCTCCAAAATTTCACCAGCCAGTTCATATCCTGGAATAAATGGCAGTAGTTTTTCACTAGAATCAATGTGCTCTATGTAATCAACATCATTGCTGTTTAAACTGCAGTATTTGACTTTAATGCGTACCTAAAATAATTTAAATACCACGTAATTATATAAATATTTTTAGTATAGATCATCCTATAAATAATAGCTTGTCATTAACCTCTCCATTAGAAAGTTGTGGAGCCACTATTTTATCAATTGTTAGTGGTTGACCGGGTTGTGAAACAACGGCAGCTGAATAAGAACTTAGCCTTAATTTGGATTCAGTTCTTAAAGACCTGGCTCTTTTTGCCACATTTAATATGCTTCTTACTAGACTCATATTTTATGATACGATTTTCATTAGAGACTTGCGTAATGTAATAACACAATATTTAGTTCTTATTTGGCGGTCGGTTGACAGAACTAAACAGTGTTGCTGTTGTTGATAAATTACACTCATCTAACAATTTATTTATACATATTTTATTATTATAATTAAAATTTGCATTGCAAAAAAGGACTGGCAAGTATTTTAACTGAATATATATGAATTTTAATGCGTTCAAAGACAATGACAGCGTATCCATGGTAACCATAACAAACAAAAACAATGCCGTTTTTCTTCAATAAATTTTCGCCTAAAAAAATCCCGCAAAGAAAGATAGAAAGCTTTACTATAAGTAAAGAGTTTGGTCCTGAGTTTGCGTCTAAAGAATTGGGCCTCGAAAATCCTACAATCAAACTTCAACTTGGCGAAAACAAACTTATCTATGAAGACGGCGAATGGATAGAAAGTATGACTGATCTTATTAGATGTAAATTTGTATTATAAAATTTGATCATTTTATTGATACACTTTAGCCAATGGAATACATAGTAACATCCCCCAGGAATTGAACAAGCTTAAGAAAAATTACAAAACACTGGAGGAAGAGAACAACATGTTAAAATTGAAATTGGAAATAATATTGGACATGTTAACTCAAACTACACTCGAATCTCAAAAGCAATGCAAAGAAATAGAGCACTTGAGGTCTCAACTCAAACAATAACATTCGTTAAAAAGCAAAACATTTAGTTGTATATGTAATTAAAACATACTTTTATTATTAAATTATAAAAATATACAATATTTTCAATTAATTTATTGTTGTTGATTATTTTGAGGACAAGTGTTTCTGGTGTGACCTTCTTGTCTGCATATACCACATTTTCTTTTACCTCTGGCGGTACCTAAAATTAATTTTATGCAATAATTATAAATTATATTATTACATAAAAAGCATATAAATTACCCGTTTGATTCCTATTGGTACTTGATGAAGACTGTGGATTAGCACGGCGCTGGGTTGAAGAATTATTTCTGCCGGAATTAAAAATATTTCCAATGTTCCTATTCGAATTGAATCTATCGACTGCAGACATGGTGCTCGATTGAGTTTGTGTTCCTGGATTGAATCTCATAGCCGCATTGATCCCTAGTATATTAAGGATGGTTTCGTCACAGCCCCCGATGCAGATTGGATTTGGATGAATGTGACCAAGAGACTGTTGGTTCCATTTTATATTTAACTTTTTAATATTTGGTCCACACTATAATGAATAAATCAGTGAGATATTTAAATAAATTTCAATTATTCTACAAAACTAACTTCTTCACAGTGAGTATTAGTAACTTCGATATCTCTGATGATCGATTTAAGTCTTATTGTATTACTGCACGCTGAACAGAAGACGATTGAAACATTGTCATATTGGTTTTTTTTAATGACCATATCAGCTCCACATTTTGGACATCTCATAACTGGAATTGAATATCATATAAAATCGGTAATTGTAATGTTATAAAAATTATATTTACCTATAGACAGCTGTTGGGGTGTCGTTTGAAATCTAGCCGAGATTGCGGAATCCAGTGCTTGGGCTTTTTGAATGACTGTCATGAAGACTTCTTTATAAATTGCTAGCTGAGGAGAATCATTTTTAACATAATGCAAATAAAAAATAATAATATTTATTATACCTGTTCTTGCAAAACACTATCGGGTAATTTTCTACCTTCACATATTTCTTTTAAATCAACTTCTAAAGCGGCCCTCAAAAATGGCTTTGCAAAATTAGAATATTGTGCCGATTGAATAGCATCATAACCATCAATCAAACCTATTCCAAGAAGACCAGGTACAAATAAATTATCAACTAAAGCAGCATATTGCCTGGTTTTCAGCTTTTCAATGTGTTCAGCATGAGTAGCGTCAGTGCCTATATATGTATAAATTATTTAAAAAATATATTATTTTTATATTACCGATTCAAACAATATATACTAACCAATGCCATGTTTTTCCATTAAACCGATTAGATCAGCTTCAGTTAAGAGTTTAGGAGCAGATGTTTTACTTTCTACTACATCCATAATGGTTGGTATAAATTGTTGTCCTTGCTGTATATAAAATAAGGCATTAGAAATAATATTGAATGCATAAAAAATAAATCTGAACTTGTACAATACATATATCATCGGATTTTAAAAATCAACTTACTATTTATTTTTATTCAGATATTTAATTTATTTGTGTATTGTTATATTGAGGTTCCATTGTAATTTTTTATTTAGATAGGCTAATATTTTGATAATTTAAACACAATATGTAATTTTCTCGCTAATATATAAAAGCTATCGAATGTGTCTTCTTCTTTACCTGGTATTCATGTATTTGTCGATCAGACCATTTTTCATAAGGGTACACTTCTAAGTAATTTTTTTCAGTAACCATAAGACCACTGGCTGTAAATTTTTCTTCCGCTATTTGCAAATCAACAGTAGTTTCAAATCCTTGAGCATCTTTAGAACAACAGGCGAGAAATGACCGTACAATAAAATCATAAACTTTCTTGTCACTGCCTGATAAGTCTGAAAGAATTATATCTTATAGAATTTGTATAAAATAGAATATATTAATTAGTATACTAACTGTTAACATATTTTGTGGGGTGAATGGGAGGATGAGCTTGGTCAGTTTTCTTTCCTTGTCTCGGAGTAGGACCGCCTGATGAAAGAATATTACTAGCAAAGTTTCCCCAATCTCGATCTGCTGTCTGCATCTCAACGAGTTGAGTCAAATTGAGTTCTTTTGGGTATATGTTTGTTTCTGTTCTTGGATAACTGATTATACCTTTAGTATAAAGGCCTTCAGCTATTTTCATAGTTTCTTTAGCAGTTAAACCTAATTTTCTTGAACCCAATTTTTCTAGTTCCTAAATTTACCATTTCATATAAATATACATTTATTTCAAGATATTTACAAAATTTAGAAACATACCACTGTGTCTAAAGGTAAGGGTCGCCATTTGGATTTGGGTTTTCCGACAACACTGACTACAGTTGCTGTAGGATTTTCCTTACATACATCAAAAATGACAATACACGATGCCATGTCATACAAACGATTTCTACTCCATGAGAATTCGACTGAAGAATTTTCAATCGTGTGAACAACTAAAATAATGACCAATTAATAATTTATTTTTTTTAATTATTAATAATTATTTCCAGTTAAATTAATTACCCCGAATTTTCCAGAAGGGCTCAGGCTGAAAATTTTCAACCGCTCTGTATCTTTCTACAATAAATCCTAATGTAGGAAACTGACACGATCCATAGCTTATCACTTGTTTATCCAATTTATCAGGAAACATTTTGGTCAGTCTTAACGTCTGAAACCTAGTAAATGCCGCACCTGATAAAAAACATCATTCAAAAATTATAAACATGATGGAAAATTTTAAGTTAATAACATTACCAATTCTAAGATCAAGTTGTTGACGAACATTGACCGCATCACTCATATTTTTATTCAATTGCCCTAAATTTTCAAGTGCTCTTTGAACGGAAGCTTGAGTGATCTCCGAAAATTTTGCTCGATACATTCTTAAATTTGATTTGACTTCAGAGCACACTTCAATGATTTCAGCTCCAATATTTTCACCTTCTCTATCACAATCAGTCCAAATAATGAGACCTTGACAAGACCTTACTTCATGTTGTAAAGTTTTCTATAAATTGATATAATAATTATTAACATTATTTAGTCAAATAAGAGTGAAGTTTACCTTAATATTATCATCGAGGCATGTCTTAATAAGCGGAGCATCAAATAGTGATATAGGAGTGCATTGCGTCCAGGATTTGTAAGCACCAGTGAAAGCATATGTTAGAAGATGTCCAGACACAGAAGTCATCACTATCTTGCTGCGCGTGCCACATATGTTGGCTTCAAACTCATAAATCTTATTATATTTAGAAAAGGTGTTACGCTGTAATATAAGAGTTGAGTTAGCAAAGCATGGCGGTGTTAAAACCACTAACGGCGAACATGATAATAGTTGATCCTACAAGTGAGGAGGAGCCTCTGGACAGGTAACCGGCGATGTGCTTGGCGGCATCGTTCTTCTCGGCCACGCACAGATACTTCATGGCCGGGGCGGCGCCGCACTGCTTGGCGCTCCGCCCCGCCTGCCGCCCCGCCTGCCGCCCCGCCTGCCGCCCCGCCTCAAGCGCTCCTTTACAGACTCTAAACGACAAAACACAGCACTTGCTAAGCTTACTTACCATCGATCCTCTTCACACTCACTCATATTTACAGCGGGAACATTGACACTTGTTTCAGTATTGCCGTTAAATTAAATAACTCATTTAACATTACCAATGAATTTTCCGAACCATTCAATTTAATTATTCATTCATTAACATACAACCGAAACCATATTAAAAAAATCATTTGGTGCTAAAAAATGCTGAATTAAAATTGGTCATTTTCTCACAATACTCATTTTACACGTTGAATATTGATTGGAAATCTAGCTAAACTAGTTAAAATGATGGTTCGAGTCTATTTTGAATGGTGTAGTAATCAAACAAATGTAAATATTTATATTAGCTAGTATTCAGTCATAAAATCGATAAACTGTCGGGTCGGGTCCTAGTTTTCATTGCGCATAAACACTTGTCGCCCCTGTTTTCAGTGCTACTCTTCTCTGACCCAGACGTGTTCCTCTTCCAAAATGACTCAATGGGTCGGAGTCCAACGGCTGAAAACAAATCCAAGTCTTTCAATAAGATTGTCTAAATTTCTTTATTTATTCAATCTGAGACAGGGAGCGATCTTGATTGCGGTCCAACATATCGTAACTATATTTTTTTTACGCTTGACTCGAGCCAAACTGTTTTGTATATATTCTGAATGATAATATTGTAGGCTTTGTCTGCATGCGCCCTAATTCTACTCTTGGTCGGGATCGCACACGCCCAAGAAATGATGGACATGCTAAACGCAGATATGGAAGATAATGCTGAAAGAGAAGGGTCCATATTAATCGACGAAGAAGATTTGAGTCTTTTGCACAATGGCCCTCTTGAAGTGACTAATAACCAGCAAAAATTCAAAGTCGCACAAAACTTGGCAATGAGTTAGTTTTTCATAGTTTCTTTTGTAAAATTTTAGTTTACAATGAAAGCCATAAAAATAAAATGCAACAATTCAATTAGATGAAATGTTTTCAGTGATGGTATTCTTGTTGTACGGAAGCTTGGTCGGCACTGCTATATATTTGGTGTTTTGTGTGGCATTGTTCTATGGAGCTGCTAAATACAAGAAGGAATACATTGTGCCGTGGGCATTCTTTGCTACATTCGCCATAGTCATTTTGATTGGAGTCGTTGTAATGGGAGATAATAGTGTTACACTTGTGAGAATTTGTGGAGGACACACTCTATACAGTTAGTTACAAAATACTACACATTCTATATTTTTTTCCATATCATATTAGAACATAACATTGTTAATTTTAGGACTTGGAAGTACTGTTGTAATAATGGGGCACCTCTACTGCATCATAGCCGTAACGAGCTTCATTTACGAATTGAAGTTTAATAAGAAGGGCAAGATTTCAGAATCTATTGTTCAACTAAATGTGGATGGCAATGACAAAAACATGCTGATTGTACACCAAACCCACAAATTGCCTGGAAAGGAAGGGAAAAATTCAAACATCATGTAAATCGTGAAAAAGTACCTACCATTTGAGATGTATTGTTTTATTTGCATCTTTGTCCAAATATTTATGTGTTAAAATAAATAAAGATATTGGCGAGTATTCTTTATATGTTCGAAAACCAAGTGTAATAAAATATGTGTCTTTTTAATTTAAGTATCGTAAGTTATTATTTCATCAATGATTTGAGTTGTTATTTCTGGTAATGTAACATTGAAGAGTAAAACCCAAGTGTATGGGGCTCTGTGCATGGTAATCTATAGACTTAGTAGATGTTTGTATTTCGACATTTAGACAATATATCCAATCACTGAAAGTGAAAGATTAGGTGTTAGAATTATTATATGAATAATATTAATCTGTGACTAAAAGTGTACCCACATACATATTATATTCCTGGATCATAGAAACAGTGTTTCATATCAATAGACAGATTAAGATATTACATACATATGTATTATTTATCTTCTTATAATATAATATGTATTGCAATTCTCTGTGTATGTTCTCAAGTAAAATATGGAAATAAAGGATAATTCAATTAATCACTTTTATTTCAATGTAATTTAATGAAAATTTAATTGAATTTGAAAGAAAATTTATTTACACAATTGCTCTTAGTTCAATAATTGTTACTTGCGGACTCCCTGCAAACTATTAATTTGTAGATACATTTTTGTGTGACCAATCTAATTAATTAAACAGTAGTCTTTACTTCAATCACACTTCTAAAAATATTTCAATGAAATTTCGATTCAATATGACTTCATTTAATGGTTTGGCCAGTGTTCTTCAAACGGCTAACGTCTTCAACTGAATTATTAGATTATTTCCTTTTATTTTTAAGTGCAATGCCATTAAATGATTAAAATTTTCTCTAATAACTTGCTATGTAGTTATAAGGTTCGAGAATCAGATTTGGTATTACATGCAAGCGTTATATCATTGTACCTTTGAATAATAAAAAAGGTGAATAATTATAATGATTTATTGATAGCGAAAATAGTATATCAATGGGCTAACAATAAAAATTAAAATAATATAAAAATAATGGAATAATTAGCAATCATATTATGAACATATGTTTTTAACTACTAACTAAATAAACACATTATTACATATAGATTTTTTCTGGTTCATCAATGTTTGTTCATTACTTATAGAATTTATTTTTCATTCAAAATATTAACAACATTAGTATATTTATTAAATTTTAGAAAAAAAAAAATCATAGTTCAATAAGGGAAATATTGTGATGTACATTTTAAACTATTTATTGAGAAAACAAACCATGCAAATTAATGTTATTGTGTTGTACAATTTAGGATCTCAAAGAAAATTATCAAATCTGCCACATACATATTTAATTAGCCAAATTTCAAATGTTTAATTGCTGAATTAATCTTATTTATGAGCGAGTACAAATTAATGTCAAATTTAACAATTTTCATTTGGACCCTTGAATTGTTTTTGAAAAATTTATCATCCAACTAACTCATTAAAAAATAATAAATGTGTAACAGTAAAGAAATAATATAAATAAAATAAAGACACTGGGTTGCTGTACTTTTTTTGATGTGTAACATTTTTGTTTTTTTTTTTATCACAGTAATGGCGTGACATGGCACAAACATATCTAAATTATAAAAATTAAAAAACTTAACTTTGAGTCTAGTTACAGGGAAAATAATGTTATATATGTATTACATGATTATGCCACATCATCCAAATGAAGAACAAAAAACATAAGCCTAATTCATAATTTAATATAAACTCAATATTTAAAATCACAACATAATCAGCTCAATAATAAATTGCATTCTTAACTATAAATATAACATACGCACTAATCTTTATTTTTTCATACAAAACACAAATAGAAGGTTTGTTCAGTCAAATTTTTTATATTAGCGTCTATCATCAGTCATTTCAAGGAATTGATCACAAACATCCCTCGAGCTCTCTCCTTTATTTGTAAATGTGTATTTGTAATAAGTTCCATCGGCACATATTACTAAAAAGAAATTCATTTTAACAAATCAGATCTGAAGGATATTTTAGAATGAGGCGCTCAGTGCAAGAAACACGAATATGCCAAAAGTTTCTGTAATTTAAACATCCCGATACTATGTTAAATAGAAAAGCCCACTTTACTCATGAGTTAAATAGCAAATATTAAAATTTTCAGAATACCACCTAACTATATGAGAAATACAATATTTCAAATAAAAAAATGTTACTCTAGTATATTCAAATTTCTTGCATCAACCGCCTCATATGAATTTGAAATTTTACCTATTATGGAAGATTTATCAACTCCGAATGCACAAATACACGGCGGTCCATTTGGGATGGTAAATTTGCAAAAGCTCCACGTACTCGAGAAATATTTTGGTAAAAAGGAGGCATTCGCCAGACTCGACTGCCTATTTAGTTTTGGATCTTCTAAGCTGAATATGTGAACTGTGCCGTGATCTGAAGACACACATAGGCAAGTACCACTATGATTGAAATTTATACAATAAATTGATGCCTAAAATTAAAATTATTGTCAAATAAAAGATTAATATAATAATACACAAGATTTCATTAATATTATTACTTGATGAGCTCCTCTTCTTAATTCAGCGATTTTGTCTCCAGTGTTTGTGTCAAATACACGAATGAGAGTACCCTTTTCACTCGCTGTTGCTAATCGAGTCCCCGTTAAACTTAAAGCCATACAACTCAAAGCGGCTTCGTGTGCTGCTATTTCAATGCTTTCTTTTTCCATGTTACCAAGATCGACCATCTGAACATAGTATGTATTAGTTATTCTTCTAATAAGGAATATAGTATTTTACCAAACCCTATGTATATTTTCAATAAATTAATCTTTGTTCTAATGAGATATAAAAAAAATCAGAATATAAACCTTTTGAATTTTTTGAAAATTTGACTTCTTATTAAGTTTTCTAGTTAGCTTAATGGCATCATACATAACAAGAAAATCGACGTGAATAGTTTATTTTTAGGCTCTCCAAAATGAATTAATTGAATTTCCATATAAATCTATAGTAAGCCGACGAAACGAACATAGCCATGGAATAAATTATAGTTGTTGAATGATTTTTCGCTATATTATTTCTTTTCATTTAAAAGTTGATTCATTTACTTACTTGAACATGACCTGTTTTTCGTCCAGGGAATGCAAGAAGAGAATTATTACTGTTTGGACACAATACGCAGAGTCCTTTTGGATTTGGGCTTGTTTCAAATACATGCAGAGGTTGAGGAGATATTGTAAAAGTAAACACTTTGATGATTCCCTCTAAATAAATATGTATGAAAAATTAGAGATGTAATGTACACTTACAATAAAACATTAAAAAATACCTAATACTACAACAATTTTGTCACGTCGCAATTTTACAGCTTTCACTGGTGCATTAAAATTGAGGGATATTGCGGGAGCTTTTTTGAGATCATCCCATATCATAACGTTCTTTGGTGGATACATCGGTTGAGGACCGCCTCCGACTAAAGCCATGTAGTTGCATCTAAATAACATTTCCACATAGGATAATCCTCCACCGGTGAATTCTTGTCGCTCCTTGAGTTTCAGAGGATCACAGTTGAACACCCGAAAACCATTTTCTGTAGCACATGCAAAACATCCTGTACAAACATAATGAAACACTATTCAAATAAACTGCGTCAATATTCAAGAACACAATAGATGCTTCATTTAATTTTTTTATTACAGAACAGGCACAATATATTATGAATAAACAACGCAATTAGTATTCCGTCTCTGTTTGTTATGAATATGAATATTAATAGATGAAATGATACGTGTATTAGCAGTATTCGTGCATCGGAGTGCCATTTGTGTGGAAATGAAGAGTAGTGAGTGTAGTGTAGTGCATATTGTAAAGTGGTCATGCAGAATACCGTGGTCCTGGTTAAATCCCGCGAAGAGCAGGCCGTTGCTGTATGGAGGGCCGCCGGTGAGGAACATCATGCCGAGCTGTAGTTATAGTTACAGTTATAGTTACAGTTACAGTTATAGTTATAGTAGAGGTGTGCTGGAGCCAGTGCAGTCATAACCTCCCGTTGTCCTGTAGTCACTGTTCTCTGCCGTCGACTCTCAGCTGTTCTTCTCTTCACTTGCAGGCCACTCGCTATTTATTCATTGCAATATCCATTTATTTTTATCATGTTTTATTATTCGAATGAACTCGTGATGAATTTTAAGACGCATTTACGTAAGGGAACATTTTGATTTGATTGGTATCTGCGTATTCATTCTATGGAATGTGAATAATAAAAATAAAGCTTTTTTAAAACGTCTATACCGGCGATTCCGGATTTTTATATATATTTTTTTACTTTTACAATTATTGTCACATTTAATTTGCGGCGGTTCCTGACAATATTGAATTGTTTGACTTTTCAACAATATTATCTGTGGTCTTTGTTTTGATATCAGCTGTCGTAGATAACCTTTAAATATTTGGTGGACATGAATTGAAATCAGCATGATGCTCATCAGCAGTAGAGCATGCAGGATAGGCAGGGTAATTTCTGGAGTCAGGCATAAAGGACAGAGTTCCCACGACTGGCTCCTCAGACAGGCCAAAGATCCATATGTCGAAAAAGCCAAAATGCAGAATTACAGGTACTGGTACCATATACATTTTTTATTAAATTTACTTTTCACTTGGATATCTTATTATGATCTTTTTGATTTAGCTTTAGTTATCCTTAGATTTTCTCTAAACACTTCCTAATAAAGTCAAAGCAACCTCATCTTATTTATTTATAATTTTAGATGTCGCAGTGCATACAAATTAATAGAAATTAATGATCGTACCAAGATTTTATCTCCAGGACATGTTGTAGTTGACATTGGCGCTTCTCCAGGTTCTTGGACTCAAGTAGCCGTTGAGAAAGTGAATGCTGATGGAAAAGATTCTAATAAACCAAAAGGCTTTGTAATCGGAATAGATAGATCACAAATTGTCCCTATTACTGTGAATATATTTATTTGTCAATAAGCAATTATTACACAGACAACATCTAAATCTAAATTGTTTCTGTTTTAGGGTGCAACTGTTTTGGGAAATTTAGATTTTGAATCAGATACGGCTCAAGATAGAGTCAAAGAAGTGCTACAAGATATGAAAGTGAATGTTGTTTTATCAGATATGGCTCCGAATGCTACAGGTGTCAGATCGTTAGATCAGGACAAAATTATTAGTTTGTGTTATAAAGCTTTTCGATTTGCTGTACAGGTTTCAGATAAAAATGCGTCATTTCTCGTTAAAGTGTGGGATGGGGCGGATGTACCAATTTTGGAAATGGATCTCGGTAGATTTTACAAAAATGTTAAAGCTATGAAACCCTTCGCTAGTAGGTCAGATTCGGCAGAAAGATTTTTGATCGCTCAAGGATTTAAAGGACTTCAGTAGTGAATTGCGAGTACATATATATTATTATTTTGTATAATATGAATAAATTATTTAGTCACATTTAACAAAACAGTTTATTTAATAACTTAGCAAACAATGATGATTATTTCACTTCTCAAGTAAATAAATGATTGTCAATTACTATATTTATCATTGACTAACATACATATATATAAGAATACATGTATATTTTGATTACAATTTTTTACTTTTAAAATACAGTTAGCATATTTCATGGCTAGATCTAAACTGTTATTATTTTTTGTTTTATTTAAAGGTCATTTTTATTGAATGATCATATCTAAAATTCACAATCTCCAAAAAAAATAGATTAAAACTATTATTTGAGTTGCAATCAATTTGGAGAAAATTCATGGTAAAATTTTGAGTTTGACTTATTGCAGTTAAGTTAATTATTGAAAAAAAAACAATAGGTTTCTCTAATACAAATATATTTTTTTTACATACATATTTATAAATTAAACTGCATTTAATTTTTAATATATTTATTTGAATCATAATTAAAATGAGAAACATTAAAAAATAAATTTATTTTATACATCTTACATGCAGTAAAAAGCCTACATACAAAACATTACTTCAAATGAAGACTTTCATTATAGACTAGTCGGTCAAAGTATGATAACTCTTACATTTGTGTAATAAAGTGTTTTGCAAAATAAAATACTATATCAGCTTTGTACTATCTTCAATTTAAGCATCTATATGAACATCGATGCGTTCACCACCTTCAAGGTCCAAGGATTCGAGATCTTCATTGCCAGTTAAAATATCGCCATCAAATTCAAATCTCAATTTAGGTAAAGGCACTTTGATTTCTTCAGAAAATTGAATCATCCCCGAGGAAATTTTCTATTAAGTATGAATATTGTTAATTCAATTGAAAATATAGCATTAAAATATAAATAAACTTACAGAATTTTTCGCTACCATAATGTTGATGGGTGTTCTCATTGATGCACATTGAAATTTTAAAGTAATCATATTTATTGAGTTTTTATCAGTTAATGTAGTTTTGGTTACATTATTTACATCTGTCGAAACTATTCCACCATCTAAATAAATGTGAAAAGAATATTAATGAGCAGGCGATCCAATCAAATAAGAATCATTTTTCATAAAAAATTGCCTCATATTACCTATAAAATGGAAGGATTTGTATCCTATTGATTCTGGTGTATCATTAATACATAAAACTTTATCTTGAAGTGTGAAAAGAAGACGATTCGAAGGTACATCGGCAAGTTCTGTGAAGTGATCATATATTGTAGATAATTTTTCATACTAAAAAAAAACAATTTCATGTTATGAATTTTAGTCAAGTGTATGTAAACTCATCAGGGTTATTTTAACCTTTCTTAAATTAAAATAATACGGTTCACAACTTTTCCAGAGAACTTTGATACGAATTACTTGATTGTCTGTGCTGCTATTACTAATAGTTGATTTGTCAGTCTGAAAATAGATGCAATTTAAATGACTTAAAATATAAAAAAGTATATTTTCAAACATAACAGTGTGAGTATGTTAATATACAAATAAAAAACTCACAATTTCATCATCAGGTTTAGAAAATAAAGGCATATTGGTAGTTTCTTCTTCAGAAGAGCAACCTTAAAATGTTAATTTGTTAATATTTAAGCGGTAATAAAGTAATACAATATTAAATAATAATACCAATGTTAATGTAACTTTGTCGGTGGTTTGACTGATTTCGAGTAGATGTGTTTCGTCTCCTAGTTCTAGAATTACTTGCGTTTGTTCTTCTATTTGGACCTGGCGGGACATGTTTAAAAAATGGAGGGTTTTCCACAATTGTTACATTAGTTCTGAAGTTCTCCGTTTCACATCTATTAGATCTGCGAGCCATCGATCTAGTGGCTCTCTGAGTAGATAACTTTTCTATAAAAATTTTGATATTTAATATTATTTGACATGATTTTGACTATAACTACTTTCGGTACAGTACCTCCTTCAAAAGATGTTGTTGAATCATCTGGGTTGTTGCAAATTTTCTTGGGACGAATTCTATGCTTTAATTTTTTCTTTTTTGTTTTTGACAACACAGCTGAAGAGACATCAGATGTGGTTGAACATGACGCGTCAACAGTATCATCTCCATTTCCTCCATTATCCTCGTCAACTTCTATCACTTCTGGGCTTACAACCACATCGGGCTTCCAGTTCGTTTGCAATGCTATATTAAAAAAAATCATATTTACGTTGAGGTGATTTATAAGAAAACAATAAAACAGATTAGAATAATTTAAGAAACAAAGTATACAATTGTATAATTACATATTATAGTGACGTTTATCAATAAAAAAACATGACATATGTGCTGGTGGACAATAAACACGAAAAAATGAAGTAATAAAGTGACCTTGAAGCTTCTGAGCGCAGTTGGAGTAACAGTCATCCTCAGAGGAACTTGACATCACGCTGCAGATCTTCACTCTTGACTCTCGACTCTTCACTCACCTGACAACTTCTTCACATCACAACTGACGGTTCAGGCTGCCGCACTCTTTTGGCTACTTACTTTCACACTATGCGGCCATCTACTGAGCTATGTACTCATGATTTTTAAAATGTATTTTATGTTGAAATAAAAAATAGCGTACCAACCACACCGTGACCGTTTTAAGTGATTGAAATGTATTATTCAATAATACAGATTTTTTTACTTCTTATTTTTTATATTATTTATTTAAAATTCAGCTGCAAGTTCAATTAAAACGAATTCTAACACTAATAGATTTATTTCTAGTCTTATTTTATCATTAACTATTCCTAGGTCCTAGGTATATAATTGTATTCCTGTGAAAATATGGAAAACTCAATCGAATTTGAAGTAATGCATAGTGTATTTATTAATTTCAATGATGTGAAAAGAATAGGTATATTTAAAATATTTGTGAAATAAAAATTATATTTTGCTATCTTCACATAGTTATTAGAATTTAAGTTCTTCATCTTATGTATTTACTTTAAATTTATTATGTTAATTGTTATTAAAAGTTTAAGAAATAACATACACCAATAGCAGTGACAAAGATATTATTTATATTTAGTGTACACAATAACTATTATCGTTTACATGCATGGTTTGAACATATCATTTACTAAATAAATAATAGACAAATAGTAAGAGACCAATAATTTCACAAAGCTAATATTTTTGTCAGCGTATTTTAAAACTATTTATTTTAATCTCTTGTACTCTGTTTCTATTAATTTTAATCATTAAAAATTTTCTTTGCCATAGTTCGATACAGTGTTGTCATTATATTATTAAAATTAAATGGTATGTAATTACTTTGTTTACAATGCCCATTGAACATAATTTTATTCATAATTTGTTCTACATAATACTTTATGATTTAATAAATAATTAGAGATAATATATTGACGAAAACACAATGTGACATGTGTATTTTCTGTGGATTATCATGATTTCATAAAAAAAATATTTACAATTGTTGGCTGGGTTGTTTAAATTAGATTAAAAATAAACAGCAAGTAAGAAATAAAATAAATAAACATAGTATAAATTATTTTACAAATCTTAAAAATAGAGAAGTATTTTAATCGAGTATTTTGTCATACAAGATAGATTAAGGAGATTTTAATACATTTATAGCAATTACACATCAAATCTACGCACACACATACACACGCACTTTACTGACTATAAAGAATAGTAATAATTAATGAATTTTCTTCTATGATTAATACTGACATTGATAAGGATGATGAAAATGCATTATATAAGGAAATCACAATAGTGGCAAGCAAAAATATTTTGTCAAAAATTATACTCTAAATTTACAAGAACATAATTATTATATACATCATAACTTAAAAATAACGCTTGTACTATTATGATTTTTAAAATACTATAGTATATAATTTAAATAATAATTATATTACATTTTTGGTTAAATGATATGTGGAGTGTTTCCACAAGTTGGTAACGATATTTATTATTTATGTTTGTTTAAATTATATTTACATCAAAGCCAGGAATACAAAGTGAATTAATCTATCTTCCATCATATGTTTGCATAATTTTGACAATTTCAGGAGATTTATTCAGATGAAAACGGTCATATGGGATTTGCCTCTTTCTGTGTCTGCCTTCTCTTCCTCTTCGGTGATTTAACGAAGTGTGTCTCACAATTATGCGATCTTTCCCTTGATTATCAGGATAGAATGATTGGTGAGGTGCAAGATGATGATCATTTTCATAGCGCACTCCAAAAGGATTTCCAGCTACTGTCGGACCATTCAACCAATATTTTCTAAAATTTTCTTCGTTTGGTTGATTATCAACTGTCCAGCCATTAGAGGGCCACCAGTACGGTCTGTGTTCTTGAATTACTCCATAAATATTATTTCGATTAGACGCAGTATCGGGTATTGAAGGTTTGTGGAAATCGGAAGCAGGATAAGCGTGAGGAATATATTGTTCAACTTCAGATGGGTTTGGTTGATAATTTCCTATAAAGCGCTCTGAATTTCTATCTACAAGATGTTGTTCGACTTCGTGCTTTTGACGTGCTGCAGAATTTGTACTAACAGCAGCAATCTGACTGATTCTTTTAATTTTCTCTTCAATATCATTCAAGTTCAGCGGTCTGGATGTGGTCGTTGTACTAGTTGCTGTCCTTTCCACACTTACTGTGGATGCTTGTGTACTTTTATCAATCGGAGTAAAAATGTTTTGAGGATTTTTATGGTGTACTTCATTATTTTGCTGTTTAAGCTCCAGTAGTTTATTCGCCACTTGTTGCTTTAATGTTTCAATTTGTTTGACAAGCATTTCAGCAATTTGGATTTCAGCCTCGGAGTTCTCCAAAATATGGTCTATATAAGCATAAGGATTTGAAGTTGATAAATTTGGTGTCTCGGTTATTGTCTGATGATCAATTTTAATTGTATCATTAGGTTTAATTATAGTACTGGAGTCATCAACAACTTCTAAATTATCAGTCAACGATGTCGTGTCGTTTTTACGGTCATCATCGATAGTAGTAGGATTCTCAGATGTATTAATTGTTAGAGACGAGTTATCATTTATTATATTATCTTGCTTGATCTTTTCTAATTCGCCAACAAAATCTGTTTCATTTTTAATCAACTGCGTTTGAGCAGTTACATTGCCGTATTTTCCATTCGATGAAACAAATACAGTAATACCAGAATCTGTTTTATTGGCGGGTAATATGGAAACACCGGTATTATTTAGTGAGAGGTTAGACTGATCTAAATTAGTTGTGGAGGCTGCATTGTCCAGGTAAATGCTCTCTGAGTTGACGTATTCGGGAACGAATTCTGGGGAAGATGTCGGCGGTGGTTCTGTCAGCTTTACTGATATTTCTTTTTTGTGTACAATGATGTCCCCAGAACCCTCGCTTTCGTCAGATTCAGGTCCTTTCACTTGTTGTTGGGCAATTGGTATGGAGAACTGGAAGGGACCGGATCCTTCTGGAGAGTCGCCGTCTAAGCCTTCATAGTCATAAACTTCATCTTGTCCCGAAGAATCAGTAGCAAACTGAGAGTTTAGTTTATCGAGGATGAATTGCAAATGGGCGTTTTCGTCTACCTTCACAACTTTAACACATCTACCCATGGAGTCGGGACGATAACCATCGGCGCATGCCGGTAAAGACTCCGCACCCAAGTTGGGGAATACAAACAAGGATTTTGTAGTGATTCTCCTTGGTGGAGGTGCTTGTCTAGATCCTTGTTGGAGCCAATCATCCCAAGCTATATCACTGGGGGAATGCTCTAAAGGTCGGCTTGTCGGGGAACATAGAACTGAGCTCAACATAAAAGCTGTCCATATCGAAAAGCATATTTCTTTGATAGCCATAGCTGATAGCTCACTAGAGGTATCGCAACCTCTCCCGGATTCACATTTGTTGTCTTTCGGGTCAATTTGATTGTCACACAGTCCTTAAAACGTATCTTTGCCGAGGTGATCAAAGTGCCAGAGACCTGAAAACAAAACAACACTTTGAAATTATCCAGATTGAAGCGAAAGCTTAGATACTTGTGTACATAAAATGGGCTTGTGTGTGTTGGAAAATTTTATCTCAATTTAATCTGTGGGCCCGGCTCGATTTTCATGGTGTAACCCTCTAATGAAATGTGTTTACGACACGTGAAGGTGGAGAAAGTGTTTCCTAAAAGAGATTGATGTCTAGCTTTTTCTTTACCGTGATTATAATAAATATGATAATACATAATGATATCGGCCGAAGCTTTGATCTTTCTTCTAGTGTACCATACCACGGATAAAATATCAAAAAAGGTATCAGTTTCATAAAATAACCAATATTTTGTATGTGGCCTTGTGAAGTTTTAAATTACTAATCGATAAATCATCGATCAAGAATCAAATTTATAATATTTTCGAGACACCATGTGGAGAAGGAGTCATTCATAAATTTGTGCGATTATTTATTGTTCATTTGATTTGATTTATGGAAATTGTTCAAAATTATTATCGTGATTTGGCATTACCTAGATGCGGAAATTGAAGAAGATGATTTAAAATTGGTATCTGATGAAAGGGGAAAGAAAAAAGGTGTACCTATTATTTTTAGGAGATGACTGGAGCACGTGTGATAAATGTAAAAAAAAACAGACAAAATAAATTTAATATAATTTTATTACTATTTGACAGAATTATTAAAGAAGATTTATAAAGATTTTCGAAACCTTAAAATGTCGCCATATGGCTATAGAATAAAAAGGCAAAGGGTGTGAATATCAAATCGAGTGTCAAATTTTTATAATAAACATATTAAAAATAGAATTAAATGTATATGTTTTATTACATTATTGAGATGAATTTTCTGTCTGTTTCTACATATATTAAAGTAATTTGAAGTATTTTTACTAAAAACCTTTAGAAGGAGGCACATACCAGTAACATACGTACAATTCACATATTCAACGTACAGTGAAGACGAGGAGGTGTGCCATGATTTTTCTTAGAACGAATACGAGGAAATGATTAAATCCTTCATGTTAATAATTGAAGATTACACCGTTTTATATTTACAATGAACGAGTTGTTTATTATTCTACAACTGCAGTGGCCTTCCTGCACTTGGCAAATCCCTTTCATTGTTTCTTCTTGCACATAAACAACTTCATTATTATTGACGAACACATCTTTAAAACTCCAAATCACGTACGCACTATCGCGTTCTGAACCAATGTCGAAGTTGCGAATAAATGTGTAGATATTAAAGAATATTGGGTCAATAATTACATGGAAAATATGGAACCAAATCATAGTTGTCATTTAAAGAGGATACAAGTACAATGGTTGTAACGATATTATAAATATCCATGTTTTTATGTTGATATATTTATCGGGTGTGACTATTTAATTTGAGGATTATTAATTTTTATCCAAAGGGTCACTAAAGTATGTATTTAGGGCTAGGAATTCAATTGAGGCACGGTTGTTGTTATATCTGGTGCAAAAAAATCTAACATAATAATCAATATGTTTATGTAATACTCGTGTAAATGAATTAATTTAATGATTTGTTTCCAACGAGGTATTTTTTTAAAGACTAATATGTTCTAACCTATCTTCTCCGGAATTATATAAAAGTGCTTCATACAATTAGGTATCGACTATTAAAAAATAAGTTAAAGCATGAATACTATAAAATACAATTTATTAATGAAAAATGCTTAAAAATAGGATGGAATTGAGAAAACTTTAGAAGATACGTTCAGAAACACATGACCAAATATTCTAATGAATTGTGTTTAAACCTAGGCAAAACAACCTAAGCACCTGTTTATGAAGATAATTTAATCAAGAAAGCTTTCGTATATATTAATTGAAATATATATTTTATTCTTTCCATTAAGATTCCCTCAACGTCTTTCACATAACGGAGTTAACACATTCGCGACATTCATCTTGTTAACGTTTAAGTACCACAAAAATATAAAAATTACAAATACTGGTAATTCAGAGCATCCCACATTGATCGAATTATCAAAGAAGGATGGACATTAACATATTTATACTCAGATATTTAGGTGTAAGATATTCGAGTCACGATTGAAGCGGTGAACAATACCGTGAAGTAGGTTCAGCTACCAGACAAGGATATTTCAAATAGACTACAATCTAATAAAATTACTATTTAATATGAAAAATAATCACATTTTAGCTTCATTACATTATCATTATAACTTAGTTATCTCATTAACGAGGGTATCTTATATACATATTTTGAAGATGATGCAGAAAATTTTGAACATTAAAATTTATGTAAAAATCCATATTTTATTTATTAGAAAAGGTTTGATTCAAGTCTACACATTAATAAATCAGTTTGAATGTAATAATGGCAGTGGGTTTTGATTTAGTTATTTCCATATAAACGCTCATAAGAGCTTTTTTTAAACAATAATAATAATAAACAAGGTTTAATAACAAAAATGAAAAGTACATATATAAAATAAATATAGTATTATAAAAACAAATGTTTGTTTAAAATTAATAAATAGAATGTACATAAAATAAAATAAAATAAGGAGTAGTAAGTAATAATGTATATGTTACTATATAGTATATAATCTCGCTCCTAAACAAGCTCTATCTATAAGTGGCAGAATTGGTTGAAAAGAGTTCAATTATTAGTTATTTATTTATTTATTTAACGCCCAACTGAGATTTTACAAAAAAAAAAATAAAAAAATTCTGTGGGGAATTACTAGTTTATTGGCAAACTTCGGGCAAGAGGGTGAAAAAATAGGTTTTAAATTGCTGACAATTATAGAGCACTGCTTACATTTTTATTATTCGGCAAAATGTATTGTTATATTTAAATTTTAAAAATTATTATTTTTGAAATATGAATTCAAATTTATAGTCTGTCCCATGAATATAATAATTAATGTATTATAAGTGTAGTTGCATATCATATGATGTTTTTAATAAAATAATCAAATACTAAAGCAATATTATAAAGGAATCTCGCTCTCAATGCTCGAATACGTCAAAGTACTTTCTTACACCCACTTGGACTAGGTTTGCTTATTGGTTTGACACATTTTCTTCGTAAAACCCAAACCAGAGTCTAAGCGTTGCACCACCTCAAGGATAGTTTGTTATTTAAATTATTTTGACTATTGTTGTTAGTATATAAATTTGAATACACTAAAGTGGGTGGTGCTTGAGGACAATCTTTTGTATTGATAACATTTATCATGTGATGAATAATGGTGTTGTTCTGAATGAATGGAAGTGCAGTGTTTTGGCAGTACTTAAAATACCTGTCGTGTTTCTAATCCTATAATGAGCAAACACATATTTCAAGGCAATGGACATTCTTATCACTGACACGAAACTCTTAACCTGCTTTCTCACACTGGTTATATTTGATAACCTCCTTCCAGGAATCAATTATAGGCATATATCGGATGGAATGGGAATTGGGCCACAAAAATTTAACTAAAATTAATTTTTGTACCGTATTGACAATAAATGAATGGGTTACTTTAAAACAAAGACGTCAATTTACTAGACCTTTAACGTTCCGTGGAAACGTATTCAAGTCTGTTTATTACCCTTGAATGTCATGTTTGATAATACAAAGGAAACTCATTGAAGAAAGAAAACGATTCACATTGATAATTTATTTCGATACGCATTCTTCACGATTGACATAGATGCAAAATAAATGACAATAATTCACGCATTACAGCATGAAAACAAGGCTTGTATTAATAAATATAAAAAACAATGAATTTTGTTCGGAAATGGAGATAATTATGGAATTATTGAAATAGTATATAAGTGACTAAGCGGAGCAACATTTTCACACAGCTTTGATATTTGGACAATGGCGATGAGACGCTCCAAAAAATATTCCTATTGTCTTATGATAATGTCTCAAATTTAATAAAATGATTGTTGTTAATCATCGTTTTTAGGTTATTACACCTTGGATTACCTGAACTATATTATGTATTTACAGATTTACACGTACTGCACTTCAGTACTACATATACCATTCATGAAAATGAGCTTTGACGTGATTCATGGCATTTGAGAATAAACCTATAAATATAAATATATATATATATATATATATATATATATATATATATATATATATATATATATATATATCTAGTCATATATATAATATATAATATCATATACCTAGTCAAAAACCTACAAATCATCGTAATCAAATCATGGTTTAATGATGATGTGATGACACAAATTTAGAAGGTACATGTTTCCATAATAAATCCTATTTCTAGTAGAATCTTATAAGCTTAGTTTTTGTATACTATGTATCTTACTTTTTAAAACAAAATATAATTTATCGAATAATCTTATATTATATTCTATTCTTTAGCAGAACCAAATATTCTCCTTAAAATCTGAATAAAAGCAATGCTAAAAGCGATTTATTAAAACTTTATAAATATGCTTTTTTCTTTTACTTAAGACTGGTTTTACAACGTAAGTTTTCAATTTTTATAAATGGAAGTGATCTTAAAAAAACATGAGCGATCGATGGTGGGATTTGAACTCGCAACTCTTCACATTAATAATACAAATATATCAGAGTCCACCAAAATATGGCTCTAAAAAGTAGTAAAAATTGTATTTGAAATCCAAAATGTAGCATTATTTTTATCGATTTTTAAATATAATTATAGATCGAATTCATATTTTTTTACACAAATTGTTTAATATTAAATAAAAAAAAATAATCCTGCTGCTATATGTTATTTGCGATTTCATTTCTGTTCTCGGCAAAGTAAAAAAAGGAAGTCACTTAGTAATATTTATCTTTAAAGCAACAATACTCAAATAAAGCCTTATTATGTATATGAAGAGAGATTTCTTATAAAATTCCCATGTGGTTGAAGAACGTGCGTAGATAAAACAGTAAAATGTATTTATTTCCAGGGAGGAAATGGATTGGGTTTTCGTTGAAACGATAGAAGAGGACTTAAGTGAAACTGATAAATGCAATAAACTAAAAGCTCACAGACATGTTCTACATTCTCAATGTATTAATCAGATTACAATATCCACAAATGAACCAAAAAGAATGTCTAATGATTGGTGACAGATTCATCAATAGTCGTTATGGTGGAATATTTCGCGTTGCAAATTTTTATTTCTCGATTGATCCCAATTAAGCTCAAAATAAAGATTGATATTACTAGGCACGTGTTGAAAAAAAACAATGCGAAAGGACGAGAAGACAATGACAAAGATAGAAAGTCAAAAGTACAAACAGATATTTAACGTCAGATGGAAAATTTACATTTTCTCTTATTCAAGCCGAATTGAATTTATTCCCATTTGGCTTGTGCACAATCATAATCATGGCGGTTTTGTTCAATTCAAACATCAAATTATCATTGATTATATTTTTTATTCTCATAACACGTTGTTTATATAAAGAAGGTTTTTTTACAGGCAATTTTGTATTAAAATGAATTATTAAATACTACTTATATTGAGAAGAAGGTAGACTTAAATACGTACTCAAAATGCAAACGAGTCCTTTCGAGAATGTATCGAGTAATCTTCTGGTAATAAAATTTGCAAGAAACAACCACCCCCGAATAATACGAAGATCATAATAATCAAGATTTAACATTTATTAGAATATTTAAACAGGACGTATATTTGTAACGGGATCATCAAACAAATAACCAATATGGACAAAGTGGTGTGAAGCTTTTGTACTTTTACGACACGACATATTTGTTAAGTGAATGGTGGTGTTATTGTTGTCTAGAGTAATTTTCTTTACGGTATAAATTTTATTAGATCTTCCACGTGTAATTGGTTAATAAAATTAAATAAACGTGAGTGAGTAAATTGTCACCGATGTATAGCAGGCCTTACAACTGGATGATAAATATCAAGATGACGGACCAAGCAGGCAGTCTGAGAGTGAGGGCCCGCATCGCCATCGATACGTTGTTAAAGGATTATGTATTTGAAAGCCTTTGTCCAAATACGAAATATTCTGCACTCGAAGTGCTTGATACAAAGTAGGTATGCAAAGAAGAAGAAGCGACGTGGTGGATTATCGAGGGATTTGATACTTATATTACGAAATGTGTGATGGAGAAGTTCTGAGCTCCAGAACCTGATCCCATTCCATGAAAGGTCAGGATTGTGAGTCCGGGGAGTGATTTGAAGGGTCGGGGTTTGACAGGCCATCGAAGTTCAGGGCCACTTCATTCGAGTGGATTTCTCTATATTATTTCAAAATAACTGTCATAGTCTAAGATTAAATCGAAAGTGATAAAAATACAATGAGAATTGACGACTCTTCGAAGTTATGTATGCGATTTGAATAAAACACACACACTGGAGATAAACTTCAATGCAAAGAATTCCGATCAATCGTTAACGAAAAAAAGAGGTCTTTTACAATATAGTTTTTCACAGTTTATTCTTTAAATTATATACTTTACTCTATTTTGATTAAGCTTACCTAATATGGGTTTTTATTTTTTCCCCCATTCTTTCTATAATTAAATACTATTATTCATGTCAAATTTAAATAAAACATTCTCATGTTAGTTATAGGTAAAAAGATATATACACTCTGTACACCTAAGTCTATTTCCAAAGGTGTATTGTTCTATCAATCAATGTAAAAACTTGTGCATAATAAAGAAATTGTAATGTATTTAAGCTTACCTAATCGAAATACGCACTTCTAGTTAATTTACAAACCTTAAAAACACCGTCAAACTTCTACCAACGTTAAACTGCGCGCGCAAAGGAGTTTCATACAAAAATCGGTTGACAGTTCGGAACTAATTTAGCGTTCTGTTTGACCGGGTCTTTAAGTTCTAAAAACTGGCTAAAACAAGCTATTCCATTATGTTATTTTTTTATCTAACGACCGTATTCAATATAATAGTGTAATGAGAGTGTGTGCGTTCGATGCGTATGCGTGTACAATATTACTACTAGTCTATTCGTACACGCACCAATATTATCAGCTTTAGTACGACTCACTAACACACTCTTATTACACTATTATATTAAATACGGTCGTATGTGTAGCTTAAAGCTTAAACTATTTGGCTTTTCCGCCGTTACGACAATTTGACCATTTCACGAATTGACCAAACAATACCCGCCATATCATCTTTAATAATTTATTAAAAAAATTACTCCTTATTTTTTAATATTGAATGAAATGGTCAACATTTCCAACTATCGCCGTCAAACAAATGCAAAAACAAAACAATAACATAAGATTAAAAATTAAATGAAAGCTGTTCTATTTTTTTTAACACTGGATTACACCGTGGTTAAACTGTGAATAAAAGGGCGGTCACACAAAAGACTAAAAAGTCGAATCTTTTGTGAGGTTCTCAACAAGCCTTGTTGATTAACAATAGGATTGAATTTACAATAGTGGACATAAATTACCAATTTGGCACTTCAGTTCTATGTTCTTAATTGATAATAAAGGATTATACCGTTATGACGTTTTAAATTATATAATCATTTTGAAGGTACATAATGTTAGTCGTTTAAATATGATAATTTGGGAGGTATGCGGGTTTTTTTTCAACAGTATGTACAACAAGTAATTTTTTATTGTCACTAGTCTAAATTAAACCCAAAATTGCTTTCTTTTGTATTCGAAATAAAACAATACTCGAGCTCGTTTGTAATTTGTGTGGAAGAATTTATTATATCGAAGAAGGAAGTGACGCAACTGTAAATCTCAAATGATTAAAAAATGCGAAAAATACGGTTCAATGAGTTTATAGCCAAAGGTAGGCGTAACAAATAAATTAATTTAATTTTATAATATTTGTATGTGGATACTTGTTTGGTTTTGGTCGAGTTTATACTCTGGGGATTCAGATTGTCACTTTTACGGTTTTACGTAAAAACCCACGATGGGTAAGCTTGTGTTAGATTTTTATATTCTCCTTAGTTTTGTGAATAAATGAATTCATTGAGATGAAACTGTAAGAACGACAATGGGACGTGCTATAAAAACATTCGTCGGTATTGATGAAAGGTAAGAAAGGTAAGTGCATTCGTCAAAGAGAAGAGTACATCTTTGTCCATGTTCAGTGAAAAGTGTTAATGGTGATTCTTAGAAAGTTAGTAAGGGTGGTCATCACACTAAATATATTGATTCATTTTACTGTTTATGTGTAATTCGAAAGTATATAATTTTAACGTAAACGTGTTTCGACTTTCATTCATTATTTGTATAGTACATAAATTTGCGCGAAAGCTGTTTTGTTTAGTGGTAAGGAATTTTATATATGCAGTAATAATATTGAAACATGGTTAGTTAAATGATTCAATATGTATTCAAATCGAAGCACCTTCCCATCATTGTCGTGAAGTTAGGTTTAGTCATTAAAAATACCTTAATCCGTTAGAAAGAAATCAGTAAATTAATTAATTTACACGAGTAATATAAACATAGATAAAATATAATATTAAGAAAATAACTATGATTTAGATTAGAACGGTGAATTTTCTTAGGTTCTTTCATCTGCTATAAATAACAACAACCGCGCCTTTAAAATAATTAGCTAAATACTAAAATGATAAAACAATTACGGAAAACATGATTAGTTTGGATATTTTGGAATTGATTAAAACAAAACAAGTATTCATGAGCCGGGAGCTTTTTTCAAAAATATTTTAGGAAATTGATTTTACAAAGGCGCGGTTGTAGTTATATCGAAAATATTCAAACTAATACATTATCATGTTTTCCGTAATTGATTTATCATTTTAGTATTTACTTAATTATTTTAATATGTACTTATAAGTAAAATAAAACTAGTGTGACCATGGGCGCCCGTAGGAAATTTTCTTTCTTCGGAACGCAAAATAATATACCACGTTATTTTTTTCTAATATATATATATATATATATATATATATATATAATCCATGGGGGGCAAGCAACCCCCCTTGCTTCTACTTGCTACTATTTTTTATGACTGAAATCTTACTATAAGAAAATTGCTGCTTTCAAAACGACTTTAATAATATAATACGTATCATATTATGAGGCGTTTCTTTTAAATACAATGAATTAAATCTATCGAACAATGAAATCATGCATTATTATTTTTGTACTTATTAATTGTAGATAAATAAAATGTGTATTAAATGTGTTACCGTAATGATAATTTTTCATAAAATAGTGTTCAGAGATCCGTGTGTGTACAAACGAAAAACACATGCACAAGTGTTGTACGAGTATGTGTGAGGATAGACAAATAAAAATATAATAATGATGATAAAACACAAGTAACACGCAAACTGAACTCACTAGTTTAGTACTTGTTGCAATGCGTCCGTCGAACGCGAGGCACGAAGAGCGACTGAGCGAGCAGCAGCCATAGATATAAGGCAGCAGCCCCCGACCACCTTACACTCACTAATAATAATACATTATTATATCTTTCTATGCATACATACCATATACACCACTGATGACCTATGTATTTATTACAAATACCTGCCATCATATATAATACTTGTAATATGTACTAAGTTACTACAGAACACATTTTATATTTGTATGGTTGTTTTTATAAATTACAATTTATGGACATAGGAATTCAACGAGCTCAGAATCAAAATTTTCCTTTTCAAATATTTATTATAATATATCGTGACGCCTTCCCTATTGACGGGAGTCCCTTTATAAGGGGTTGGCCAGGCCACCTTGGCCTTTACGGGAGAATATAGTAGAGGTGGTTTCCCAGGCCACCACACAGCAATGAGTACTTAAGATCTAGTTTGCTAAGCTAGATCTACCAAGTGACTCCGGTGCCGTGAATCGAACCCGGGAGTCTTCACTCACGAATCCTTTACACTAACCACTGGGCCACAAGGCGGCTCATTTATTATTATTTTATTATATAATAGATTCTCTTAAATAATATTTGATTATCAAAATAACGTAAATTCATCTAACTGGCCTCCATTTAGGTGTCGTATAATGATGTAACCAAAGAAAATTGTACGTTTTTTTGAACCGGATTTACGAGATTTTGATTCTTAGCCTCTGATATATTTTTTTTTACAGGAAAAGCGACGGTGGATGTGGTTGATGCATCTCTGAAGAATAAAATGAGTCGAATGAAAACATTGACGAATGTAAAAGACGTAAGGGATGTTTTAATCCATGAAATCTGCAGTATTTTCATTAATAATTAACCCATTTTTCAAAATTATCTAATATTTCTGGTAAAAATAAGTTAAATTAAATGAGCGTATTGCATAATCATGTAAAGGAGCATTCGTAATATACATATTACTACATTTATTTATTAAAATAATGATGTTCAAAAAATAAATGCTTATCGAATTTTTAAGATGAATATGGCACAGTTTTATTGTCTTTATTTTATTAATATGGGAATATTGGCAATATAAGTGATTGTTATAATTAAGAGTGAATGTGATGTTCTTAGTGGCCTGAACTGGCACGGGTCACCGTTTGTGCGAAGATAAATCGATATTATCTGAGGTCGAGTTTACAACTATTTTTTGCGACACACATTTGTTTACGTTAACGAGAATTTGTTTTATTGTAAATATTATCAATAAATATGATATGAGTAAGATGTAAATGAATTATTGATATTATGCTTGATTTTGAACGTTAACATTGTGCAATGCGTTTCTTTTTAAATACAAAGCCTTTTCAGTAATGAAGACACTTGAAGACTTATTTTATGCCTCTTCAAATAATCTTAGGTAGACTTATACAAAATTACAATGGTATCTTTGCTATAGCTTGAAATACCAAAATATTTTTATAAAGACACGTGTTCGGGTTTTCAAGACGATCAAATGTTTAGGATTTGTTTGTTTCACAGTATTTCTTAGTATTTAAATGGTTGTGAGGAATAATTATTGTACTTTGACATGATCAACAGAGCGATCATCGACTCTTATTAGACAAAACAAGGTGTAATTAGTGGAGGTAAATACATGATTAACGGTGACGTTTTGTGTACGTGTTATTGTGATTGTATTTTCACAATAATACAGATTAATCAATTATCGTTTTACGATAGATGAAGAGATGATTGCAAGTATCCGATTTCCAATTGAATGTGACAGCTTGCACAACAATATGATGTGTGATATAAACTTATTAATGAGAACCTTCTTTCAAGCAATTTTAATTTAAAAAAAATAGGTGTCTGAGATGTCTCTTATCTTGGTTTTAATTAAATTTATTAAGAGTGCGAAGGATGAAATTAAATTAAAGAAATTGTAAAAGAAGTCTTGTCAATCAAGTTTTCATTTTTACAGGTGAACATTGTTAAATGTTCGACCTCTTTTATTCAATTATATCGAACGATCGATCAATGATGCAGAATTTTCATTCAGTTCGATTAATCGAAAGGTCACGATATACAATTCTTCTTCAACTCTGCTAAATATAGTGCTGAATATAGATAGAACTATAATGAAATCTTTCAAAGTATCGTTTATTTATAATTTTTAACATCATTCATTTTTTATTGTTATTGAATACCAATATAACAACGAAAAAAAGAAATAATCGAAACAACGAAAATAATCCTCACGCGTTTAATTTATTATTAGGAAATTGATATATTGCAATCGATATTAAATAAATGAACAAATTTCCAGGTACTATTTTAAAAAAATCATTTCCAAAAAGCGTTCAATCTGAAATGGAGTGAACTGATACCACCAATATATTAGCAGGCCATAAAACTAGATGTATAAATGTTAAGATGGCGGACCAAGCATTTGCCTCAGGCAACACTGTAATCGAGTGTTTAAACAACAGAGATAAAAGTATATCTCTATTGAGAATTCAAACAAATGGCATTTAGCCCAATTAAATAATTAGTGTTATGTCACTCAGACTCGTCTACTTAGTCCGTCATCTTGATATTTATACATCTAGTTCTATTACCTGCTAATTTATCGGTGGTATTGAGTGAACACACTATATCTTTGTATTTATATTATTTTGCCATCATCATGTAGGAATTATCTTACATTATTTTGAGTGATGTTCTACTACTAAAATAAATGGTTTTTATATTTGATAAGATTCTTGAAAAAACGTATGATTTTTCAAAAATTCAATAGGGAAAATTGGGATATGCAAGCAGAATCCAATACCGGATTCTGAATATAGTCAACTAAATATTATTCAATGTGCCCATAGAATACGTGTTTGTATAGGCCGATCGTTTAAATATTCTGTAGGTGGCCAGAGTGAATCGACTTTAATGAATATAAAATAGGTGTTCTCTTAAATGTTATATGTGACATTTTGCCCAGAATCCGAACATGTGACTATTAGATAAGAAATATAATGGAATATTAGAAAACTTACGCGAAATCAACGTGACATCTTCAGCACAGAACCTCTTCTCTGAAAATATACAATATGTACGTTATTAAAAATAAATAAGAACTTTTCAAATATTCAAGTGACGTTGGGTAACTGTCGGGACAAAGGTCGGGATCTTAAATTTTATATAACTACTCAATAATGCTACTTTTACGTAAATTCCAAATATAGATTTTTACAATATGTTTAAAAAAACACGGTTGATTGGGGAAGTTTATCGTTCGAATACTGCGCAATATAGATAAAAAATATGAATGTGATAAATTTATTATTGAAAAGCAATTAACCATAATTATTTCGGAGAAGATATTCACGGTTCATTAATAACATTAAAATTACAAAGCAAGAGTAAGGAATAAAGATTCTATAATATAGTGTTTACTCTTTTGTGTGATAAGAAAAATGTGGGAAAATTACTAAATTATTGACATAAGCATAACAAAAACAAAGCAGCTTATCTTGTTTTCAAAAAAAATGAAAAAATATTGTGATTTATGCGTACGTTAGACGTTTTTATAAAATACTCAGAAATTTAAGTGTATTTTTATGAGAAATATTTTTAATATAGGTACAAGAGAAATGAGAAGTCAAAAAATTGACAGAATTCTTATGCAAAAATTAAGATTTTCCGGACCACGAAATAATCCAAAATATTTGTTGTTTGAGGGATGTAATGTTAGGCATAACAGGCGTTCTTGGAAAATATGCCGATTTAGAATCCAATTAGAATGTCATTTGATTATTCGTTTGAGAATTTCGCTAGAATTTTTTTCATTTTAAGGCTACATAACAGAACTTTCAGCGTATTTAAAAATATACATTATTCAGATCGTTAATACAACACATTGCGGCAATAGTTTCGGTTACAATGAATAAAACGAGGCACATGAAACTCTGAATTCAGGCCTCGGGGGCGTCGTTTAAAAAGTTTAGTGCTGAAGAAACTAGCTTTGAATATATTATCGATTGTTACAATATAATAACAATATAGAGAGTTTGGGAAAACTTTCAGGGTGTCAGGTTAAATTTGTATGAAAACACGCTCTTCACGAGAAACTCGCACTAGACATTTAAATAGTTTCATAGTTGATTTAATCCGGTTAAGGGTGACTAGTGCTAGTAAAACTTCTAAATATATATGGACTTCTATAATTTTTTAAATCAGCATAATAAATTGTATCAAAAATACACGCAGTGGATCTTTTCTTAACATATAATTCGCATCACGAGTAACGCAATCCTTCAAATTAATAAAATATAAATGTCTTTAGACAGTTATATAATAACATTTAATATAACAATTAACATAAATTAAAAAATACTAAATATTAGATATTTTTTAAAATTGAATAACTTCCTCAGAAATTTATTAGCATATAATTTTATTTGAATAAACGTTAAATATAAATGAATAGCATTTTTTTACATTGAATACTATTATCATTTGTTTCAGGGCTACAACTTGCATTACCTGATTTTATAGTATCATCTATAAACATAGATATTTAAATAAAATTGTACGTATTTTTGTGACAATTTAAACATTTACTAGAATATTATTAACAAATATATAATAGTTTTAGCTTTAGCTGGAGGGTGTCTTTTATTAGCCACGGTTTAAGGAGACTTCTGAAAGAATGCGTTCAGTCATGAAATAAATTAATGTATTGAATACTCTTTAATGCGGAATTCCGAATAGACGAAAGTTTGGTTTAGATAGAGTGCAATTAGTTGTCTAAATGCAAACGGAGAGGAAATTAGAAATTAAAGTTTAACCCGAAGCCCTCTTGGCGAATGAATGTTGCTTCACATGCACTCACTAGCTTCTCATAAAAGGCTTTCATGGTAATTTAGAGTATCGCATAATTACCAAATGATTATTAAATAAATTATTAAACATATACTATATAAGTGTGTAAGTACCAGTTAGCGTGGTCTTGGATTCACATCCGGCTCGAAATGAAACAAATAAAATGAATTTGAACGGTTCTTACAACCCAGGTTACTATCAGGTAGATCGTTTCGACCCAAGCTTAATATGATTTCCTGAATTGTATTTAGGTATTAAAAATTCAATTAAGAGAATTTAGTTAAAAAGTTCTCGAAAAATATTCGCACACATCACTTTTATATTTTTTTTTTGGTATTTGGATGAAAATAATATTCAATATATAAATTTAATGTAATAAGGAGAGCTTTAACAAGGCTGTCATTAAATCGAATTGAACCTTATCCTAAATATGATAAATTGTAAAATTGATCAACCGACACATTAATAAGATTTGATACAATAAGAATAACATTAGAGGTAATAACATTATTTAGAAAAAGTTTTCTTAAATCCCGATTGTGCTGGTTTTATTTCCACATGGGAAAAATTTGTGTAGAAATAAAAAATTTGCAATTCCGTCCACAAATAAATACCCGAAAAACTATTTTTTTCTCTATTTTAAATATATATAAATATATATATATATATATATATATATATATATATATATATATATATATATATATATATATATATATATATACCTATATATATAGGGTGAACCTGAACTAACTGCTGATATTTTAGGGTGTCACAAATATGTATTTAAGAGACACAATACAGACGCGATATTCTCTACTGCGTACTTTATAGAAACAGCTGATTCCCAGATGGTGGTCCAAACTTGATTCCAAAAATATTTTTTTTTACTTTCTCAGTTAGTTCAAGAATATTCGCAGTTAAGTCCATCCTGAATAACATCTTCTTGTCAAGATAAGTTAGATCAGTGTTTGTTTGTAGGTATGTGATAAAAATGAGCTTAACTGCCTGAAAGTGGTAGTTAATGTTTATGGTGAATTGACAAATGAGAAGTCTTGTGTCGGCTCCACATCAGAGGAAGTACAATATCATGATACTTGGATACAATGTGCAGGAATGAAAGAATAGCAGTTGGTATTGTTAAGAGAGATGGGGTGACGGCTTGTCTTTAACCATTAATTAATTAATCTTCATTATTAATTGTGTATTATTTCACTCTCCTTTACCTCCTTTAATACTGAACAAAAGCTTTATGTTTATAAAAAAGGTGATTAAAAAAAGTCGTTTTAGATTCAATCATTTAATAATGGCCATGTTGGATATTTTTCAGCTCAGTATATCATTCTCAATAAAGTGGGAGTAGGTAATTGTGAAAAAGTAACACAACGGATTCAGGTGGGGTTTTTCAATTTAAATTGACATCCCGAGAGAAATACGACAGGTAATTTATTTGGCAAACCATTCTCCGCTTGCATTATTAAATGACAAACACACGTATGCTGTTTTAAAATAATAATCACTGTGTTTTTTATGTTTGATAAGCCCTTCCGTGATAACCCCAAGATTCGATTATAAAATGTCACGGTTCTGAGGAAGTCGTAATAAGTAAATAGAGACATACATTAACAGGACATACTGACCGATAGGAAATAGAATTATTGTGATATCATGTCTGTTTCCTCAATTGCGACTAGGTATAACATTATCATAACAAAGAGGGGTTAATAATCTCTCACATAATAAAGGCCAAAACATTGATTTGAAGACATTAAAATAATAAATAATATTAATAATCACAATACAATATTTAAACTTAATAGGAATCAGTGCAGCATTCAGGTAATTTAATGTGTAGATTCTGCAATATTAGGTGAAGATATGAAGCTGAGTTTGTATGTTAATTGATTAGTATAAACTTTTTCGCATTAATTGTGTTACTCTTCTATTATTTACATTACAACCTGTAATTATACCTTTTATCTTTAGTAATATTATCTAAGTACATATTACCAATATATTGATATAATTTTAACACCTTATTATTACTAATACATATAGTATTTTATTGGCCGTATACCGGATAGTTGCATCTCTAATTTGGATCAATAATCGAAACTTAACCATGGCTCATGAACTATTTTATTTATAATACTTTTTCACAATTAATTTGATAAAATACCTCAAAAGCTATCACCATACAAACATATGTACATATATGTATTGTTGCTTGAGGTTTGCACGATCTTGGCATAAGATGTGGAGGAAGACAACAAAAAAATACATCTCACAGTAATCAAGATTATCTAATACAATAAATAATACTGCCACCTGTATAGAAACATGCGGCAGTGGTTAACAACCTGTGGTCTGTGGTTTTATCCAAGGAAAAAATAATTTCGCGCGTGTGGTTTTTGATGAAAAGTGACAGGCTTGGTACATACATTGGTCATTGGTTTAACATAAAAAACACATCAAACACAAATCATTCATTCGACAAAGGAATTAAATAATGCGAAAATATTTTTTTTTCACTAAACTTGAGTATAGCTCATCAATCGCTTTAATTTCATATTTAATTCAAGAACACCTCCTGAGCATCTACTTATTATTAGATAAAATTTTAAATAAGACTACAAAAAATGTACACATGGATCGTTAAAAAATATAAGATTAAATAATTGAGTTTTGGAATAAAAATGCACAAATCACACCATGATTAATCTAACTATAGTATTAATTTTATCAGTTTACAGTTTAGGTTTTTATAAAATAGTTAATAATCGAGGTATACATTTTTGAAAGAAGGTTACTAAACCGGATTGAATAAAGTAAACTGATGTAGTAAAGTTATTGAGAAAGCCTATACAGTACATAGTGTAATTCCCCTGAAGCTATTTTTACTTCAGTAGACTGTAATTTTCATTTGGTTCATCTATCATAATACTATATGATCAACTCAATTTGTTCTCAAGTCATCCCTGATTTTCACTCGACCCTTCATATGATTTATAAACACGACTCAGAGAAGTGAAAAAGCTTATAAAACGAAAAAGGTACAGAGAAAGCGTCGTTATTTCCCCTCTGTATTGTTCAAGAGAAAGGATATCACTTGTCAATCCTTCTCTTCTATTTTGATTTGACAAGCACTTTATCTAAAAACACTGTAACATATAACATTCTAAAACACTATAACATACAGAATTAATATCAAACATTTACAAAGAATTATATTAATATTGAAAAAAACAACTATATTAATATTGAAGAAGGATAAAAATGTTGAGGTGCTTTTGCAATTTTTGCAAAACGTCCGGGGGAATATTTTATAATATAATATTTTAGGAAGGTAGTTATATTAGTTTAACCCCAGCTTGCGTGTCAATTTATTCCGGTCGTCGCATTAAGCATTCGGAAGATAAGCAAAGGATAAAGTTAAAAGTGGTTCCCCAAGAATTTGTGATCTCTTTTTCAAGGCTGTGAGCACAATTTTAACATATTTTTAATTTATACATCACTACAATGATATCACTCTATTTTAAAGTAAGTAGAGGACAATACTGCGAATGAATCAAAATTAATATGAGGTATTTACGATTATAAACCACCTAAAAGCTTTCGACCGCATTCAATATAGTAGTGTCGTAAGAGTGTGTTTGTGAGTCGTGTGTGTACTAATAGACTAGAGCTTGATAGTATTGGTGTACACGCATACGCACCGCACGCACATAGGCTCATTACACTATTATATTGAATACGGTCGTTTATTAGACTACCTGTTTCAGGGCGTGACCCGTATTGTAGAAACTGACACCTTAACTGCGATTATCTCTAATATGCCTAATCCAGGTGTTTTTCTTTATCTATTAATAACAAATAAATTGGGTCTTAGCTTCAGTTGCGATTTAAAGAAAGATCTCAGTTCACCGATTTGTTATATTTACATTGTAAAATAAGAATATCTCCTGTTTTATACATGTTTAATGTTTGAATGTTTGTTTCAAAATACAATTAACTTAATTAATTATTTGTTGTTATTTATAAATACGATGTTTCTATTTCATTAGATACATTTTACAACAAAATTTTAATATCTCTTTTCGGGAACTGTAAGGTGTGTAAAATTTTATCAAAGTAAAATTCTGCTTTGAAATGGATGGTTGTAGTTTTTGAAGTCTACAAAACTTTATCCAGCTTGAAAACACTATTCCCATAACGCACCATTTTGAAGCTTGGTTTGAAAATATTACAACTTAATATATAACTGTAGAAATAATCGTTTATAAATATATAAAAAAAAATGTTGAATGTATCTGAATATCGGTCTCAGAGTGGCGGCCATGCGTGAAGAGGTGGATCACTGTGACGCTCTGTGGGATACGCTACATACATCTTATAACATTACTAAGTGACAATATCAAATATTTGAAATGTTAAATAAATACCTGCATGATCCCATTAGAGGGAACACTCTTCTATCAGGGAATGGGACTTTAACATCCATCTTTGGTGGATGAGTCAATATTTGTAATGAGGACAAATATATAGGACACAGTGTCTAATTGAAAATACCAGCTTTCATTGGATCTGTTTTTAAGTGGAAAATTTAAGTTTTATCACTCAAATATGCATTTATTCAATTTCTATTTGGCATTAGTACGTACATCGAGTAATCATTATACTCAATCAATCCAATTCGCAATAAAAACAACTAATTGGATACATTCTTAACAAAATTCTTGAAAACATTTTCCTTCATTTGATATAACAACGAAAGAATTCGTGCCTAAAGCCATTAATGACATTGAGTTGTTGTTTATTTTATTTTGATCGTAAACAAATTAGTCTTAATCGTGTCTTTAGCAGTATTTTATATATAGATAAATCTGATAATTTCCCAAATCGATTTGTTAGATATAGAATCAGACTAAAGCATTTTTTCTCATCCAATAATCAGTGCTCAATTAATAATTGATTTTTTTATTATGAGAAAGCATAGAGATGAAGACAAAGAATAGATGACTCGTTTTTATTACGTCAAAGTGATACATAGCGCATAATGGCACAATTTAACTGTAACCCTGGTGAATGGACTATGAAATATGTTAACCATTCAGAACAAAAGAAATTATAACTATGTACAAGTAGATCCAATGAATTCACGGAACCAATAAAATAAGAATGGTAATATTTGAAAATTGCAAATAATATTTAAAACATGTTTGGTATTGGATAATTTAACTCAGTGTTATTGTCTTGAAACAGGAGTTTAAACATTTTTTACATTGTCACAAACTATTAAGCTATCTGAGACTAAGCTTGTATTTTTCTCCTCTCGAAGGCATAAGCTAATTATAATAAAAATGTTGTTGATGTGGGTTCTTAATATAGTATTTTTTTATGTAAGATATAAAAAGTGGAGATATAAAAGTGGAGTCTACAAGTTCTGCTCACATCACCTTTTAAAAATATTTATTTACATACTACAATTAATCTTTAGGAAAAAAATCACCAAAATATAACTAAATGACGGTCATTTCTTGTATAGATAGTCAAATATAATAATATATAGTAAGAGTTAAATTGCAAAATAAGACTAGTAGTTTGTCTGATTGATTTGTAAATACGTATTTAAACTTTGCACCAGATTTGAGTACTTTAGATTGACAAGTTTCATTTACTAGATGATGTGATATAGACTTATGTTGTCAAACACGGTCTGGTATGAATTCCAAAACTTGGGCATGATTAATTTGAATACTGGAAACTAATGGGCGAACCAGTTTTGTGTCACGGTGACATTTTGCAGTTATCTACAAACAAATAAGCACTCAAATCATCCAAAACAATCATAACCGAAACTGGGACGTATGACATAAAAAAGACGTATCAATATATTTTTGAGTTGGCAAACTGCGAAAACAATAATTTGTGTAAAGCACGAGTTTAATTATTTTCAAAATATAACCCAGATCTAGAAGCCACATTGTTTGAACTTAATTATGAAAGCATACAAAATACCAAATGTCGTCCAAACAACTAATGACTTTGAATTTCAAGAATTATTCATCCACAGTAATTAATTAAAATGTCCAGCTGACTAAATATAAATGGGGATTTTTAATAATAAATGTTTTGTGATAAAAAAATAGTGTAACGTGTAGTCATCTTCAGAGTCTCATTTCAAGTATACACGATCAACAAGTAATAGTAAAACTCGGTTCAGATTGAGTTAAGTCGTAATTTCAAATGTTTCTAATCTAATCTTTTTAAGCATCATTAGCCTAAGCGCCCTAAGCAGTAATTGTTGTATGGCTTAAATCAAAATTGCATAATAAGATTATGTATATGGAAACATCGCTTGGTATCTGATAAGCCGTGTTGTGTTATGTAATTACATTTAATTCTTTTTAATTTAGGTAGGGATTATACCCGGTTGGATGTTAATCTGTGAGATTATTATAAAGGGATGTAGGGTATCGCAAAAATATTAGATAAATAATATTGTAATAATTTATTAATTTTAACAGTCGGTTGGGCCGATCACGTGGAAACAGTGGACGGGATAGTATCAGAAATATTTACTATCCAGCAAGCCAGTGGGTAAGAGAAGACAGGGTAGACCTAGGCTAAGATGGGGGACGAGTTCTATAAGGTAGTTAGGAGTTTAGGTATCAATATCTGAAGGAGTCTGGCCTGATTTGGGAAGCTTTCTGATGATAATTATTAAATAAGCTTGGGTAATTTAAAAGAATTGGCGGTTTTTAATTAGGATTTATTGTATTAGTGACATTTTAAGCAGAAATAAAAATGGTTCTCATACTGTGAGTTAGTTAATAATAATACAAAGAAATATTTTCACTGATTAAAGTTCAGCCTATTTATATTTTATAAAGGCATTATTATTATATGTAATGGCTTTAAATTTTCACAAGAATTACGATGGGGTAATGTGTTTGACGATTAAAACACATGGTTTTACTAGAGCCCATTGCCTTTGAATGACGAAGATTAGAGTAGGTTTATGTATATAAATATTTTGTAAGTATGTACATGATTTACTAGCGGCATATAAAAAGTTATATGGGATAAAAGATGACATAGTGTAAGAACAAAGCAGTGAATAGAGGAAGGTTGAGGCTTCTCAATTCCGGTAGTCTGTAGTACTCTGCACTACGACTTGCATACTAATGTTATATTGTACTAAACAGTCATTCCACTATAATATTCATATTATTTTTGAGGTTTTAAAATTCTTTATATTAAACTAATTCGATAATTTCAATCCAGACCACCCGAATCCAACGTTAGCAATGAAAAACTATTATCAGTATGATGAAAACAAGAGAACTTATTCCAAGAGGTGCGTTAAAAATTTCTCTGTGTTAAAAACTCTCAAACACTTTATTATATTAATATTGAATATTTTTTTCACAGAGAAAAAAATACTGAACATTTGGTATAAAAATTTCATTATGACTTGTTTCATATTTAGCAAATCCTACGTCCATAAATTACGTTAATTTACAACTAAAGAACAAAAAATATTCTTCTGAATACTGTGATTATTTTATGTTAACAAAGGGAAGGTAAAAATAAAAGCAAATTGAAAACAATGAATGATTACTAATGAAACAAATTTTTAGAGGCTCAATTTCTTGGTATAAATTAATTTATCATATTACCACGTACACCTGAACTCATTGAATGAGCATTTTGGAGAATAATTCAATAAACATTGAATATAAATACGATTTATGAGAGAACGTATAAGTTAAATATAAAACTACTAGAAATTTCAATGAAAAAATATCGATCAGTGCATAGTTTTCTTTGATGCAGAGTTAAATCGATTCACAAACCGAAATAAAAAATAATTAACTACGGTACCGATAACGATTTTAAAAAATACCTTGTTTATAATTAGTTAAATATAAGCCAAAAATTACAGGATTTCATTACAATCAATTGAAAAGGAAATCGGAGAGAATTTTAGAGATGCTCAAGTATGTAATTTCTGAGGATAAGAGGTGTGGCAATATACATTTTACATACATTTTTTAGAAAAACATTAATATTGTATGTGTAATATAATTTGTGTAGTATCAATCAACAACCTTGATTTAAATGTTTCAGAATATATTTAACAAAAATAAATAAATTAATTTATATAGTTCCCAGAAACCACGCATCTCGATCTTCGTAGTAAATTTTCAATAAAAAACTAATTCAATAAATAACTTTTTTTAAATTTTAAACCGGCTCGTTTCCCAGAAATGAGATCATTTCCTGAAGCCGACGAACTTGTTGACAATGTATGATTATTCTATCTATGAGATATACATTGGGTTAATTATGTATTATAGTTAATAAATTCAGTTAAAGGTGTATGGTTTAATACACGGACAAGATACATATTTATTAAGGTTTTTAAAAATTTAAGGCACAAACTAATTAATATTTCAAGATAAACTATGAGTTATCATTGAATATATTTATGTATAGTGATAAATCAGTGGATTTATGCCAGAAGTACGACTGAAACTTGCTAAATTTAGTCATCATCATTAGTGATATATCAACTACAGTTATTCGTGCACATTAAAAATTCAACGGTATCATAAGATCAATGAAGATTCTCCTCGTCCATAATGATGTTGTGACAGATGGTTTTAAAATTAAAAACACTCACCGGACTGACGGTTTCCAAGTCCTCGAATGAAATACGATGACAGGCGGAAAACACTGAAATAAAAACAACAACAATGTTTAACAAAGCCAAGGTATTTTTATCTAATCGAAAATAATAACAAAATACATATCGATGTGATAAAAAAAACGTCAGCTAATATGTCTTTGATTAAATATTTTATTAGTGATGTACAATTACGTTAGTTGGCAATGTAAGCTCGTCTACCGGATGTCATGATTGCTCAACAACAGGTGTACTGAGACTACCTGTCCAAAAATAGATACATAATACTATACATAAACATTGATAAACTAATTCTAATGATTTATTATTTTTGTGCAGTCTATGAGAATGGAAAAATATTGAATTGATGGATTATTTGCTTAATATTATTCACCTGTCATATATTAGTAGGTACGAATACGTAGGTAATAGAACAAAAAATATTTAATAAATTTATAAGTTTGTTTATTTAATATAAATATAAGTTGGAGACTACAGTGAATGTTTATTTTAGGTGAAAAGCTCAACTTGCTTTTTATTTATTTTTTATTAATACCACCCATTGTTTATATTTCAACTTGCTATACATATCTATTGTCATCGTCAAACCTAGTCCAAGAGAGTGAAAAA